>CAKNWT010256722.1:0-11811 GCA_932066315.1 Andricus coriarius
TTTAGGGGCTGTTTTAACATCCCTCTAAGATTCAAGAAAGAAAATCAGCATTTTCTAGCAATCGAAAATCACAGAAAATTTTTTATTATACTAATTGGCTTAGAAATCATTTCGCAATAAACGTCGGAAACATGTCCTATCTGCTAAAGTAGATGAAAATACTGTTTTCACATCCCTCTAAGATTCAAGCAAGGAAATCAGCATTTCTAAACAACCAAAATCACGGAAGATATTTTATTATACTATTGGGTTCAGAAATTACTTTTAAATAAAGGTAAGAAACATCCTCTAACAAGAAAAGTATCTTAATTTATTTTAGGATTTGTTTTAACATCCCTTAAAGCAAGCAAGTTAACAAACAAATTATCTAATTACTCACGTCATAGAAAAGTCTTAGTCAAATTTTCCTTAGTCACACAAGTTTATCAGAGCAAGTTTGTCCAAAAAAAATATATTTTCGTAAAACCCAAACAGATTAGACGTTTTTGACGTGCACGAACATCGCATCGGTGCGATGTGTTGTCGATCACTATTTGATAATTTATTAAAATGACGATTTCTTGTCAGCGATAATAATGGTAGATTTCTTAATGGAATTTGTTGTGCCTGTTAATGGTTCAAAATAACAACTCCAAAAACTTTTCAAAGACATTCGGCTAGAGGGGTGTTTTTTGATGATATACCAAAGCTTCTGATTTCTTTTTGAATTTAAAATTTAAAATTAAAAAACAAAAATTAATTTTCTGTGCTGATAGTTTAATGAGAAAATCGCCTAATATATCAACTGTGAAAAATTATCAGTTCTCATGTTTCGTCTATTTCGAATTGAAAATACATTCCCCTACAAAGATTCAAGTGCATATTTCAATAGGGCCGTCTGTCAAATGATGTATCTAAATGTGATTTTGGGAGTAACAATTTAAAATCTAAAAAAACTGCTATTATATTAGCGATTTAAATATCGAAATGTTTTTCTTTAATTTATTTTGAGGTTAACAATGCAACACTAAAAATAAAATAAAATACATATTTTAATTTTTGATATTGCCTATTAATTTTCTGATCTGCGTTTCGGCCCAAGGAGTTCCATTAGAAAATGTACAACCATTTTTACTTAGAGGAAATGTTTCAAGGAAATAGGTTTTCTTTGGACATGCATGCTCTACAAAACTTTTGCGAACTAGACAAATCTGACCGAGACTTTTCGATAACGTGATAAATTCGATAATTTAGTTTTTAGGAAAGGTCGATTTACTTTCTTAAATCTGAACCAACTCTTGAAATAAATTCATTGACTTTCCTTACGAGGATGTGTTTCCCACATTTATTTTACAATTATTTCCGATCCCAATAAGATAATCCACAAATCTCCCGTCGTTTCGATTGTTAGAAAATGTCGACTTCCTTTCTTGAAACGTCAAGGATTGTCAAAACAACCGTTAATACCGCTGCGAATTGCTATGGATGTATTTAACTATATAGGTGTGTTTATTTGTGTTCATTTTTTGAGCACTTTGCTTTTTTATAGGAATCAAATAAATTTGATTTCTTGTGGAGACAAGTTTTTCTCTGACAAAAAATAAAATATTTTCAGAAAGCACAGTGACTGTCGAAAGGTCAATCAACGTTTTCCGTAATGAAGAACAAATCTTTAACTTACGGTAGTATTACATTCCAAATTTAAAAAAATCGTCATATACGCAATTTTACTTTTTTTTTGTAATATGTCGCTATTGATTGATCATAAAGGGTCACAAGAATAATTACTTCAAGCACAATACTAATATATTCCCAATATAAAAAATCCTCTTATGAACAAGGTAAATAATTTAACTTCAAAATTAAACTAAAACAGTATTGGTAGGTCAATCGATGCATCTCGAAAACGCGCACAAATTTATACGATGCAGTCCTGGTTTATTCCCAATATTTAAAAAGTGTTCCTCATATAAACAAAATGAACAATATATTTTTTTTAATTATAAATAGGTGTTGCTAGATCATATGATCAATAATGTTTGAACTTCTGGGATGAAATATATAGAAGAAAATTAGCAACACTTCCAGACCAAATAAGATGTAATAAAGTTTGACGTTTCGTCACTATTCATAGTAGCCTCATCAGAAATGCATGGTTAAATCTATTAAAAGAATTACATAGGAAATTACGTAAAAAGTAAAATTGTTTTAGAACATAATTTTTTAACATCGAAATACAATGACTTACCATTAGGTAGAACGGTGAAGTTCAGTTACAATAGTCAATTATATAGAAAAAATGAAATTAACATTTTGAAAGAACCATTTTTGGTAATTATTTCATTTTGGTGAAGAATTTAGAATTCAAATAAAAATTCATGATTTCTAGATGGTACAATGTACCATGCGGGCCCCGAGTCGATCGAGTACTGAAAGGATCGAACATACCGATTCGGAAGAAATAAAATTAAGGCGACAAATAAAAATTTTTTGACGAATTTCAAATGGTAAAATCCCATTAACAACCTTTATCCAAAATCATATTATAAGCAAAATTATAAAATTTCAAATCAGTAATATTGTTCAAAGTATTGTCATTCTCATTTTTGATATACATCATCTCGACAAAGGTTCTATTAAAATAATTTGACTCTTTATGTAGTATTTTAATTTCATCCCATTTGATATAATTTGAATCTTCATTATAAACAGAGTGAATCTGTCTAGCAATTTCTTTATGGTTTTTAGTACAATGGTTAATATTTCTGAAATGCTCATTTTTTCTAGTCTCTAGCGATCTTTTAGTTTGTCCAAAATAGGACATACCACAAAAACAATTCAATTTATAAACAACATTATACTGTTCTAATTTTTCCAATGGGTCTTTCCTCAATTTTATAAAATGGTCCAATTTTGAATCAATTCTAAAAATAGTATTAATATTAAAGTTAGAAAAAAGTCTACGAATTGGATAAGATATATCTGGATAAAAGTTAAAAGAGACAAATTTTGTTCTGTGTACTATAATTTGTTAAATTTAACTCGGAAGAAGGCTTTTTATTAATAATTTGAAAAAGTCTTATTTTTATGTGTTTTTCAATGAAAAGTTTAGGATAACTATTGTAATTTAATATTTTTTTAACTAAAATTGAATTTTCATGGTGAAAAGATTCATCTGAGAGAAGAATAGCTGAATCGACTAAATTCTTTACAATACCAATCTTCTGGTGTATAGGATTATTTGACAAAAAATTTTAAAGTCTACCGGGATATGTACTTTTTCTAAACCAGTTCGTGATAATACCGTTTGAATTTTTTCTGATAATTTTAAAGTTTAAAAAACTGATATAATTCTCAAATTCAATCTGAAAATTTTAACAATCCAATTCACAAACAACATTACACTGTTCTAATTTTTCCCATGGGTCTCTCCCCAATTTTATAAAATGGTCAAATTTTGAATGAATTCTAAAAATAGTATTAATATTGAAGTTAGGAAAAAGTCTACGAATTGGATAAGACATATCTGGATAAAAGTTGAAAGAGACCAATTTTTTCTATTAATTATTATTTGTTAAATTTGACTCGGAAGAAGGTTTTTTTTTCCTAATTCGAAAATCTTACTTTGACGTGTTTTTCAATACAAAGTTTAGGATATCTATTGTCATGTTTGTCAATGGGATTTTACCTTTTAAAATTTTTTAAAAAATTTTAATTAGGCGCCTAAATTTTCTTTCTTCCGAATCAGTACGTTCGATCCGTTCAGTACTCGATCGACTCGGTGCCTGCATGGTAAATTGTACCATGCTCCCTTTTAAAAATCTTTTTCTAGAAATCATGAAATTTTATTTAAATTATAAATTCTTCACCCTAATATTCATAATTACCAAAAATGGTTTTTTCAAAATGTCAATCTAATTTTTTTTTATATAATTGACTCATTTTTTCTAAATAATTCACTCTTTTATTTACGAAACGTTTACGTTTTAAATTCCAAGATGTCAGATCGAATTCACATGGAAACTCTCCTTTTCTTTTTTCGAAAATTCGCTATTGTAACTGAACTTCCCTGCTCTATCTAATGATAAGTAATTGTATTTCGATGTTAAAAAATTATGTTTTAAAACACTTTTACTTTTTATGTTATTTCCTATGTAATTCTTTTAATACATTTAACCATGGATTTCTGATGAGGTTACTATGACTAGTGATGAAACGTCAAACTTGATTAAATCTTATTTGGTCTGGAAGTGTCGCCAATTTTCTTCTATAAACTATTTTTGTTTAACTTCATAAATTGGCACGGGAAAATCGTACAGGTTGGGACACTGTATAGGTTGGGACAGCGCGTTTTCTTAATTGCTTTACACTTGTGCCACCTGTTATTACTGCCACATTTTAATATCAATAGTAGCTAATTTTCTATGTTAACTCGAGGAGATAGTTCATGCTTGTTGGAGCTGCACCAAACAGTGTGTTTACAAGGAGTAGACAAATGATCGTGTTGACATTATTCAACCACCATCAACAAAATATTTTTCATCGAAATTGCAACGTAAATGAGTTTAATGTCTTGTGAAGTAAATGAATTATTATATCTGAAGAGGATTTTATATATAGTGCAGATAATCTTTTTCCAACGATAAAAAATGCCGTTAAATGTATAGGTTTGGGGCACGTCTTTTGACACCTATGCGCTAGTTTTTTTTTACTAAAAATCGTCTTTGAAGTAACTTTGAAGTAACTTTTTAGTGTTAATAATTAAAATAATCGTACTTTTCGTACTTTTTACATACTTTTCACACACGACATTTCAGCATGCCTCGTTACAAACGAGAAAGTGAACAGGGGATCACTAATTTCAAGGGTTTGTAAAAATGGATAAAGCTGAGATTTTTAATTGTCCATTTTTATGTAGAAACCAAATTGAGCAAATAAATATTCACTAAAAGGTTCCCTGTGGCGTTTTAAAATTATTTTTGACACTTATGATTCATGTTTTAAAAGGTGTCCCAACGTACATTACAAATTTTTTTTTGGCAACGTAGAAGACATTCTGAAAATCAACTGTACAATTTTTTTTGCATCGTAATTATATATGCTTTATTCGCAAAAAAGTAAGCTAATTAAAGACCCTCAAAGCGGTGTAATGAAAGCTCAAAAATATTACCATGGAAAAAAAGTTATGGGCCAAAAACAAAACCCGTCCCCATTGGTTCTCGAAGACGGAAACCAATACATCAGATATATTATCGTTGTATTTCAAACATCCAAAAAGTTTTTCTGATATTAACATGCTAAAATGTTTGTTTTTTAATTTCTAAACGTAAAAAAAAAACGATAAATTTCAAAATAGTTGACAACAAAAACCAACTATCATAACTATTTCTCTCTTATTTTTTGAGATATAGTAAACACAAAAAAGTTAAATACATAGACACGCTCACTCCTTTTAAAAATTGCATTTTCGAGTTCGTGAGGTCAAATTTTATCGGAATGCGTGAAAATGCAGTTTCGCAAATTTGGGTCATTGCAAGCCTCCCTCGTGAGGAAGCAACATTAATTAAAACACTTTTCCTGCTAGAATATATGTTTCTTACGTTTATTGTGCATTGATTTACCATCCTAATAGTATAATCGAAAAATCTCCCGTGATTTTCGTTTTTAGAATCTTTCAGTTTTCTTGCTGGAATGTTTAAGGGGTGTTAACAGACCCCTTAAAATAAATTCAACAAACGCATTTGAAATTGGTGAGTGACACAAGGGTACTTAAAATATATTTTTTCAAACATTTTTATAATGGATTAGTAAAAAATCATGGTTTCATTTTTTTTAAATAATTTATAGAACAAATTGAATGATTCTTAAGTTAGTTTCAAATGTTAAAAAATCGCGGTCTTTTCTTAAACTTTCCTTTTTTTTACCATTTTCGTTTCCATAACATTTTTTAAATTAATGATTAGAAGAGTCTAGGATATCTTAAATTTATAAAATATTGTAATCAAGCTCTAAAAAAAGACATAAACTTTTATAGCAAAGTTTTATTACTTCTCACATATTTGTATTTCATAAATCTGAAACAAATTCAACTCTAATCAACTTATGTACCGCATCAATAATAAAAATGTATTGCACCGTTTATGACCTGCGATTTTAAAATTTGGGACATAATTTGCCGTAGAACCTAGTGAAAATATGGCGTACCAAATTTTTCTTATCATTAGATTAACAGAAAACAGGCCTGCAATTTTTTTTTTGTAGAAGATTATAAAAAAATAAAATTTTTTTCAAACGCAATAAAATGTGAGATTATTAAAACATAGATCAAATTTTGTTAACTGGATCACAATTGTTTGTTTAGAATATTAAAAATATTTCAAATTGCGATATTTACAAACCTAACTCTATCAGTTCACCCACTTTCAATTTTCTATCAGCTGAATTAATACCTTTTCGAAATAAATTAGGTATTAAATAGCGATTGAATTTTGTACGGTAGTTCTCGTGCTAAAAATTAGGTCGATGAAAGAAAAAGTTTTCTCTGATCTTAAGAATTTAAATAATATTATCAGGCGTGTATTACGAAAAATTATTATTTTTTATAAAAAAGTTTAAAACTTACGAAAATTAATTACTTTAACAATGGTTTTTGCAATTGATTTTTTTATCGTAAATTCTCACCAATTTTTTTAAAAATGGTTAAATTTGAATAAAACATGGCTCATTTTTTGGAGAAAACATTCAACTACAACTCTACTGTTTCCAATTTTTAAAACAGGTAAATAATCTTCAAATAAAGTGATTTGTTCAAAAACAGAATAGCTGTAGAGAATATTTTCCCAACAAATAAGCCACCATTTATTAAGATTCAACAATTTTGAAAAAATTATTAAGAAGCGATAGTGTGAAAAATTCAATTGCAAAAAGCATTGCTAAAAAAATATATAGTTTTGTGATTGTAAAATTTTTTCATAAAAAAAATGTTTTTTTTTTAATACCATCATCAGCAATATTATTTTGTGTCTTAAACACAGAAAAACTATTTTTTCTTAGAGACGATTTTCAGCCATAAATTTGTATATATTAAAACTCGAGAAAAAAATGTATCTTCAGATGTGAAACGGCCCAATTTTTTTGTAAATAAAATAAAATTTATAGCAGTATTTTTTCAAAAAAAAGAAAGGGGGGGTACATATTATGACATACTTGCACACGTATCGAAAGACGTAATTTCGAGATATATCGATAAAAAATCAGCTACGTTTTCTCGGTAAGTAGTTTAGAATGCTTGAGGGGCAGTATGATCAAGTAACAATATAAAATGCAAAATAAAGACAAAATATCCTTTTCGAAATAGGATATATCGGCATGCGTACAGTATACTTTTTTAAGTGAAAGACCTTTCTCAGCGTTTTGGCAGATTACAAAAAAAAAGGATTTGTGCCCCCCCCCCCCCCCCCAATACGATTTTTGACAATAAAATAATACATTTTTTGAAAAAGCTGCCAAAAATCTGAGTGATTTATTTGATGAATCAAATTAGTGACAATTGTCATTGATTCACAACGAATTCTCACTGATTCAAACAGCTAGAAATGGTTCACTGATTGTAATCAGTAAGGATTTTCTGTGAATATCAGTGATATCTCACTGATTCAGATTTGGAGAGTATGAAATATTTTTTGAATAAATAAAATAATTAATATTCAAGTACATACCAACATAAGTAGGCAACACCACCAAAGCGATAAACAGAGTTACAACAAGAATTTTCATTTTTCCAAATATTGGTTATTTGTCAATAGCGCAACGAATGAATATTCTATACAAGATTTTGTTAGTACTTATATACTTGTCGCTATCTTGTTCGTGATGATAAAAATAATCGATCTTTATTACCACTAAGAAGATGAAGCCACAAATATAATTTACCGACTAAAATGACTTTTTATTATGTCAGGAAAGATTTTATAAACTTACGAAAGACATATTTGACAAAGTTATATTTGGCACGGATTCCAAGAAAGTAAAGATTATAAATTATTACGGTACGGAAATTTCCATATGATGCTGTAAAAATACGTCTTAGAAAATGTTCTTTTCCTTCAAAACTCATAAATTATAATCATTACATATATCTTCACATAATTAAGATAAGGACTGCGTCATTTCAAGATTCTCTAAACGCCCCAATTATTCAAAACCGCATTATTGCTATTAAAACGTTTAAATTCCTGTTATATGTTTTTTATTCCAAAAAGTTATCATATACTATAAACTTTTGCACAGAGATTATATTATAGGTGTCTCGACACTATACAATTTAATAAAAGCATCGCATTCACTGGATACGTAAATACGCTAATGCTAATTGGAATTACGTTACACTAAATTTGACAGGTTTTCTTAAATATTATAGTCAAAGAGTGTGATATTTTACAAAAATAGGGCGATTCATTCTTTTAAATAAAATTAAACATGATTTCAAATGGAATTTAATACACGAAGCGCTTAAAATTCCTGGTATTTCAAGTCGAAATATATTACATTTTTAACAAAACAGTCGAATTGTTACCCAAAAAAGATTTTGTACCAAAATAAGAGAATTTTTAATAAAAAAAGACCAATTTTCGACAACACAATTATTCTTTTTTTTCCAAATAGTTGCATTAATAATCAAATACTTTAACTGTGAAGAAAAAGAGACGAGTTTTTAACAGAATAGTTGAACTTTCAACCAAATAGTTACATTTTTTAGACAAAATCATATTTTTTTAGAAGCCAGTTGAATTTTTAATAATCAAGTCAAATTTCAACCATGAAAGATGAATTTTTAATCAAGACAGATAACCTTTCGACTATAAAATATTATTTTAAAGTCCAAGAGGAAGGTCTTTTACCAAAAAAGTGGAATTTTCATCACAAGAATTAAACTTTTAACATAATATTTCAATTTTTAACCAATTAGTTTAATTTTTAACATACCAAGATAAACATTTCATCCAAGAATAGTAATTTTCACTGAAATAGAAGAAATTTTCTACTAAAAAATATAAGCTTTCAACCAAAAATGGACTCTTTAAATTTCAAGCTTAAAAATTTTATTTTCAACAAATGGAAAAACCTAATTTTCAATCAGCTTAATGCAACAAAAAATACGATCTTCTAAAACATTAGTTAAATCCTTAACCAAACAGATGCATTTTCAACCAAGATGATTAATTTTCGACCCAAAAAAGACGAGTTTTCAACAAACTTCATGAATTTTCTACCAAATGGTTTAATTTTCAACTAAGAAGAATATTTTTCTGGTAATAACTTTATTTTGAAATTATGAAAAATAAGTTTTCAACCAAAAATGAAAAAGTCAAAGTGTCCTGATTAAAAAATTAATTTTTAGCAAAACAAAAACGAAGTATATACAAAGTGGTTAGATTTCCAACCAAACAGATAATTCGTAAAAAAATGTAACAGAACTATGCAATTTTTAAGCCAAAAGACGAATTTTCTATAAAATAGTTCAATTTTTAACCCCAAAATATGATTTGTCAACAAAAAAGGTAATTTTTTACTAAGTAGTTATATTTTCTAATATCTAAATAGTTTAATTCTTAACCAAATAGTTGAATTTTCAACCAAAAATATGGACCTTGAAGATTTCCAAATGCGCTGACATGCGCTATAGCGCAAAAATTTTGCGCCTCATTGATAACCGAGTTATCAGAGAACCAAATTGCGGTGGGAGCTGGCGCTCATATGCGCCATACCAATTTTCTGCATATCTTGAAAATTGTTGAAGATATTAATAGTATAATAAAATTAATAATAAGAATGCATTCCGAAATGATGACCAGCAAAAAAAAAGTGTTTAGACGAAGTTGAAGGCGGGCTTTTTGTATACCATTCAAATTGCTCTCATATGCTCCATAAAAATGTTCTGCATATATGGAGGTTATAACATTTTAAGAAGTGATAACAAAAAAAAATTTGTTAGTCGAAGGTGGAGGCGGGCTTTTTGGATAAGATTTAAATTGCGCTCATATGCGCTACATTTAAAATTTTTTAAATAATAATAATCAACGCCCTCATTACCACTTGTCATCGGTCCCCCCACTCTGATATCACCAAATAACTTAACACGCAGAAAAAATTTTTGCTAAAGTTACAGGATTTTCAGTTAAGACAGGCACAGCATAGATTTTCTCTAATGATTACCGAATTTTCGGCAGAGTTTACAAAATTTTGAGTTATTTTATAAATTTACAGATATTTTCTCCGACATTGACAGTCTTTTTGATTAGATTTTACAATTTGAAGATGTTAATTTCACAGAAAAGTTCAGTAATTGTCACAGAAAGTATCCGTAAATTTGTAAAATAACTGAAAATTTTGTAAACTCTGCAGAAAATTCGATAATCTTTACAGAAAATCTATGCTGTCCCTATTTTAACTGAAAAGCCTGTAACCTGAGCAGAATTTTTTCTGCGTGATTGAATTGCAATACAGAATTTGGTAAAGAGCTTTTTGATAGAATTTCAAATGCGCTCATATGCGCCACTTTCAAAATTGAAAAAAAAAAAAATAATCAACCCCCTCATTACCACTTGTCATCGAGCCCTCCCACGTTTTAATCACCAAATAACTTGGATTGCAATATAGAATTTCATAAAGAGCTTTTGGATAGGATTTCAAAAGCGCTCATATGCGTCAATTTCAAAATTACCTCTCATTGCCACCTGTCATCGATCCACCCCACGCTCATATCACCGAATAACTTTAATTGCAATAGAAAAATTGATATTGGGTTTTTTAGATAGTATTTCACATGTGCTCATATCCTTGATTTTATTTTCATTATATATTTGACATAATTTGACATTTAAACAAATTTAAAAGATGTAGGGAAAACCACCCTACAGTAGATAATGATTTACAGTAGATAATCTTAATTAACTGGAAAACTGACCAAAAATATTTCAGCAAGGATGCTGTATGTTGTGACAAAGTTTCATTGTAATTTAATAATTAATTAATGTGTGAGAGCCAAAAATCAATTTTTAACCTGAAAAAAAAAGAATTTCGCCTCTTCTTCATTCATACATTTTAACTTAATGAAACATTTTTATGGCATGTTCATACATTAGAATCAAAGCTTGAAGTTTGATGAACAATATTTATTGGTAAAAAGAGTTATTTCTTTAATATTTATAAATATTTCAGGACTTTTTATCGACCATTACATTTTTCAACAGTAGATAAGCAACAGTAGATAATCGTAAAATTACGAAAAATGTCAACATTCAAAGTCAAAATTGGCAGCTCTGCCACTGCCTCGCAGTTGTTTTAACTTAAAGGTTGTGTTTGTTTGTTTATTTTGATTCATGACGTTTTTACATTTAAGTTATTGTACATAATTAAACAAGCAAATAGTGTAAATTATTATTAATTAAAAATCACATAATGTTTACTTGTGTTTTAAGGAATCTTTCGGAAAAGATATCATTTTTGTGATTAAGGTATGTAAAGATTCTGCACTTTTCTGTTATCGCAAGTCAGGTTAAATGGAATGAAGATTAAACATCTCGCACCAATCGTACCAATCTCACGGAATATCAGAGGTAAAAAAAATGTCAATAATTTAAACTTTTGTGATTTTTGTAAAATAACCATGGTTTGAACTATTATTCACGCAATAAACTGATTTTAATTGTAAGTATACTAATGATAAATTATAATTATCGAGAATTGAGTATTTTATCATGCCCAGGAGCAATACCAAAATACCAAAATGTTTAATGCAGCTAATTGATTAATTTTGTGATATTTTTTTCT
>CAKNWT010256730.1:0-21741 GCA_932066315.1 Andricus coriarius
TTTTATCTCGTATCCGAGACATAGCTACAAGTTCGTGACTTTTTTACGGATAAATTTTTTCCGTTGTATGACACTTCAGTCTAATGTAGGACGAAAACAGCCTAATCCGCGACGTTTTCCGGGACATACTCCAATTCGGGACACGTATCTCAAATCTGGAACGGTTCCGCATAATCCGGGACGGATGGTCACTATATGAAAAAGGTGCGTGAACGTTAGTTAACGTAGTAAGGGAAAATTTTAAACACAGATTGTAAAGAATTCTAAAAAGTCAACAACTGTCAAATCACTTTTTTACCTACAACGACTATACAGAAAAAACCTTGATCTTTATTTTTATCCTAATTTCGAGTAGTTTCATTGCAGCTTTTCATCCGCGCGACAATAAAATGCATGTGCCGTTAAATAAATATGACAGCTTCGTGAAATAGTAGACAATTAAGAGATCTAGGGAGAGTTGCGACATGTTTTCCCCTCCAAAGATCGCCGCTGTACCGGAACCTTGATATTTTCATAAAGTGCGGAAAGTTTTAACTGTTTTCTAAATTTAAAATAGTGAAAATTTTACAAATTGAATCAGTGATTGAATGATTCACTATTGGACTTTCACTGCGAAAATAGTGATAGTTTCAGTATTTCCAATTAGTGGATTGTATTAACTATGATTTATTGATTTAGTCTACTATTGAATTAGTGAAATCAGTACATACCTCACAGGTTGTGCGATTTGATAAATTTATGTATCGAGACGGGGCAAGTCCCAGACGATTGGAGAAAAGCGATTATCGTACCAATATACAAAAGAAAGGGATATAAAAGAAACTGCAATAATTACAAAGGTATCAGCTTATTACGTACCGTAAGTTGAATATACTCAAAAATACTTATTTGTAGGGTAATGCACATTACAGAAGAAAATATATGGGAAGTCCAAGGTGGATTTATGTCAGGAAGATCATGTACAGATCAGATATTTAGCTTAAGACCTCGAAAAAGCATTGAACAAGATAAATAGAAGTACACTTTGGGAAGTCTTGAATAGTACGGATGCGTTATGTCCTCGTGGCTATTTATCATATTTATGGATAAGTGTCTAAGAATGGCCCTCTTTAACAGTGAAGGTAAGAGGGTTAGCTTTCGCGGATGATAAGATTGTTATGGCAGAATCAATCGACGACTTGCAAAGAATGCTGAATAAGCTTAATATAAGCATGAAGAACATGGGCCTCAAAATAAACGTAAATAAAACAAAGGTAATGATATTTGAAGGAAAAAGTGAGAAAACAATATGCAACATTGTCCTAAATGATGAGAGATTAGAACAAGTTGACAAGTAAGTATATCTGGGTAGCCTATTCACTAGCGACAGAAAAATAGATGGGGATTTAGATAGGCGCATGAATGAGGGTAAGACGGTTGTCGGTAGAGCAGGGTCCATTCTCAGAGATGAAAACATTTAAAAAAAATCTAAGATGATCAGACATAATTCTATATTTGTGCCGACTGTACTATACGGTAGCGAGACATGGACATGACAAGAAAAGGACAAGAGTAAAATAAACGGGATTGGCATGAAACCTCTGCGTGCCATCTGCGGGAAAACACTGATGGACAAAGTCCGAAACGAGATAATTCTGAAAGAATGTGGTACAGGAGAGACACTAGTTGACATATAGGGAAAAAATCAGTTAAGGTGGTTCAGACATGTTGAAAGAATGAAAGATGAACGACTGACCAAAGAAGTGTATAAAGGTAAAGTAAATGACAGAATGTCCAGAGGTAGACCGCCGAAAGAATGCTTAGAATATCTGAATGAGACATTAATCCGAAGAGACATAAGAAGCCATAGAAACACGAGAGCTTGCGTGAGAAAATGCATGGACACGAAGGAAGCTAGAGCAGTATGCCAGGACATAAAATTGTGGCGACAAAAAGTTCATAAAAAGAATGTGAGTAGAGTGAAAGACGCCTGAAACAAAGACCTTGGATGCTAATGGGCCCAAGTTGGGAACCACACATAACAATTTTATGAGGCTCTTCGCGTGGGGTGATCGCTAGAGAGATTGATCAGAAACCTGGGTTGGAGCAGTGTTGCGGAACGAACGTGTCAGTTAAATAAATAACACGAGAATTCTAGATCAAACTAAAATATCTATACCTTACACCTATATACCTATCTACCCTATACCTATATACCCATCCATATACTACTACTTTCAATATTCACGGCCGCTGTGTAAGCATAACAGTGGTAAAATACGAACTGCAAACAACACCATACTCATAATTTTGTACCAAAAACATTATCGCAAATGGGTTCATACATCGTATTAAATTAACTAATTACATCATCATCTCATCAGTCACTTGACTTGGTCCGTGGCTATAATGTAAAACCGGGTTCTTCTTAACCCGAAAACAAGTTTGAAAACAAAAATAATAATAACAAGAGCCCCAAAGAGAATATACGCACAGGCATAATGATATGGCGGGAATTATACATCAACAGCTTGCCCTAAGCCTAGGACTCTGAACAGAATGGATGCCTTTTTATAGATACATTCCAATGCCCGTTTTAGAAAACGAAGTTTACATCTTATATTGGGATGTTACTATCCAGACGGATCATTACATCAGAGTCAATCGGCCGGACATCGTCATGCGAGAAAAAAAAGGTGGAAGAGTCTACATCATCGACATTGCTTGTCCACTTAATCGAAATTTGCAGGCAACCTATAAAACCAAGATGTGCACATTTTATTAAATAACTGTCGCATTGTAAGAAACTTTCTGGACCATCAGGAAGCAAGCGACTAAAAACCTATAGAGTGATACATGGTAGCTCTAAAAAAGCACCCAGAGGCGACTGTCGTCACCTCCAAAATTCACGGCCGCTGTGTAAGCATAACAGTGGTAAAAGACGAACTGCAAACTACACCATGCTCGTAATTTTGCACCTAAACCATCATCGCAAATGGGTTCATACATTGTATTAAATTAACTAATTACATCATCATCTCATCAGTCACTTGAATTAGTTCGTAGCTATGAAGAAAAAGCGGGTTCTCCTTAACCCGAGAACAAGTTTTATAAATAAATATGTAAATAGCAAGAGCACTTTTGTGTCCATTTTAAGTCCTGATGAAAACTCGATGAATTCTTGTGCAGAATGTTGTCCTGATTATAAGCTATTAATCCGTATAGTTACGACTTTACACTTACATTAAAAGCGTAGTTATTAATTTATGCATAAATGTAAGCACGTTTCAAGAAAAGTTATACATTCATACTAATGATGTATAGAGTTAACTCTTTATCGATGCAAATACTCCCAGATTGGTCCCGGGTAGGCCGGAAGAGACACTCTTTTTGACATTGCAGCTCAAATAAATTTCTGGTTCCGCGTCCCAGATAAGTCTCCAATAGACCCGAAAAAATATGGCTTCTAGGACTTGTTCTCTTTATCGATGTATACGAGTATACTCCCAGATTATTCCTGGACAGACGTCTTTTTTGACTTCACAGGAAATCACTTTCTGTCTCCACATTCCGCATAGGTTCCCGATAGACCCGATGAAACATACATTATCGAACTTGGTCTCATTATCGATGCAAATACTTACAGATTAGTTCCGGATATACTCGGACATACAATCTTTTTGACTTCACAGGAAATCAAATTCTGTTTTCAAGTCCCGGATAGGTTCCGGATAGGCCCGGTTAAACTTACACTGCGGGACTTGGTCTCTTTATCGATGCGAATTTTCCCAGGTTGATCCCGGATAGACACGAACGTACAACTTTTATGAATTCACAGAAAATCCAATCCTGGTTCCATTTCTTGTATAGGTCCCGGATAGACCTAGTTAAATGTACATTGCGGGGCTTGCTTATAGTAATTTCTTGGTGCAAATACTACCAGTCACATCCCGGATACGCCCAGATAGACGCACTTTTTCACTTAACAGGAAATCAATTTGTGGGTCCACGTCCCGGATAGGGCCCCGATAGTCCCGATAAAACGTATTTTATTGGACTTGATCTCAGTATCGTTGCAAATATTCCTAGATTGGTGTCGGATAGGCGCGGACAGACAACCTTTTTGACTACACAGGATATACAATTATGGTTTCATGTTCCAGATAGGTCCAGGATAAACAAGGTTTAACGTACATTGCGGAACTTTATAATTTGTCGATGCAAAAACTACCGGCCAGATCCTGGATAGACCCGGATACACAAACTGTAGGACTTGTTTCTTTTTTCGACAGCGAACTCCCAGATAGGTCCCGGATACACCCGGATAGACGCTTAATTTGATCTTAGAGGAAATGAATTTTTCTTTCCGTATCGCAAATAAGTCTTTGATAGACCTGGATAAACATAAACTGTAGAACTTGTTTCTTTTTTCAACGGTAAACTCCCAGATAGGTCCCAGACAGACCTGGATAGACGCTTCTTCTGAACTTAGAGGAAGTGAATTTTTGTTTCCGGGTCCCACAGAAGTCAAGAATAGACCCGGTTAGATGATCGGTTTGACTTACACCCAAATAATGTCTGGTTCCGCGTCCCGGACAGATATCGGATAGACGCGGATAGATGGTCACTGTGGTCTTTACTAAAATACAGAATTGGTCAAGTCTCCCTGATAGAACCCGGACAGATCCGTAAAAGTTTCGGGTTGAAAACAATTCTACGTATAGAGCCCGGATAGACCCGTATAGAAGTCTTCTAGTTGTTCGAGAAGCTCACCATAGTCAATCAGATTGATTTCAGAAAGAATATATATTGAAATTATAATAAATGACTTCGAGTGCGTAATAAATTTTACAGCAATTAAATAGTCAATTAAAGCTTTCACATTTACTACAAGATTAAGTTTCAATTCGTGCGAGATGAATTTGTTATTTAATAATTGAAATTCGTACTCCTCCTCCTATCGAACTATTGCGGTCTTTTCTATGCATTATAAAAATGATTATAATGAAAAAGTTAAGGAGAGTTAACATTTGGTTTCAACCAAGATTCCATTATAGAACAAATGTAAGTACATAATTCATCATAAGTCCTTACTTGTGTTAGTTTAGTATTTAAGCCTCTAGCGTTTTGATAATATATTTTTATTGAGTGTACAATGTTTATTATTTATAATATTTATATTCCATTTTACCTCAGTATTCTTCTCATTTGATAGCGGAGTGGCAGTACCTTTCAAATAGTGCTGATTTCAGGTGGTTTCATTGACAAATTCTGTGGATTCGTTGACACCACCTTTGATTGCCCTTGTGTCCATATGATACGCAGATTCTTCTCCCCTTTCGCTATCCTTATTTCCATCTCCTCATTTGCCTTCTTTAATTCGAGCGTTTGTAGCTTCGTGTGCTCTGCCCTGATATGTATTTCCGCTATTGATGGTGATAGCTTGCCAGTCTTCTTCTGGGATGAAAATAGTTTCAGACAATTTTGCGCCTCTGATTCCGATGGTAATATTACTTTTACAGGACGAGGTCTTGTATGCGCCTATAAATATTTCCCCAATCTAAAAATTTTTGCGTTTTCATACTTTTTACCTGATATAGTGTCAAGTATCTCACGCACTTAAGAATTTCTCTCCGACTAATGCACTTTATTCTCCAGATTCTGTGCGTTTATGTATAAATCAACAGATGAATCTGCTATACCACATATCATAGTTTTCTTTCTCACAGATCTTTCATTTATCTCCAATATAGTGTGAGATAAGAGTTCGTCACCTGATTTTCCATTTAGATGCATTTCTTCTTTTGTGGAAAGTTTGACCTTCAATTCCTCTACTTCGTTCAAGCTGCGTTCCACGACTTCTAGTCTCGCTGATATCCTACTTGCATTTTGTTTCATCTTGATTCTCATCAACTCTCTGCTTTTCGTTTAGATATTGGGTTTGAAATTCTTTAAGGCACGAGCCAATCTTAACCTTAATGTCCTTATTAAGCTCCTCTTTTAGATTTCTCGTATCAGATACTATTTGCTTGTTGAGATAATCTTGCAGGTTTTTATTTTGCTGGGCAAAACATGCTTCCATTTTTAGCATCCAAATTTCTTCAAATTCTTTCTTCGATATTGGAGTCGGTGACTTGACGCGCGGATTGCAACACTTTGTGAACATCACCTCAGGTAACCTTCTTCCCTGGTTAGAAAATTTTTCGTGGTAGAATGAGTCGCATCTAGCGCACGACACTATATCTGCTAGTATATTGTCACTACACCCACAGCAAATTTTACCCAACATGCTTAACAATTTTATTTATTTATTGTCCTAATATACTGAAAGATAACTTTTGCGGTTATACATTCGTAACGTTAACGTAACGTTTACGTCACCTTGTGACTTCATACGGATCAGTCTGCTAAGCAAGTCAACCCTACTAAAAAATAAGTCAGCACTCAGAAAAAAGTTTGTTTTGCTGAAAGAAAATTTCTTTGAATCAAAGAAAAATATGTATTGGCTCTCAGTCAAACAAATTTTTCTTTAAATCAAAGAAATGTTTTGGTCGCCTTTCTTTTTGTGGTTCAACATAATATTTCACTGTTTGAATGAAAAATGTTCTTCCATTTTACGAAAATATTTCTTAAATTTATAGAAATTTATATTGTTTCAATGTATATTTTTCTTTACGTTAAAGAAATGGGTATTGTTTCAATGTAATTTTTTCTTTAATTTAAAGAAAAAGTTAATTCATTGAACCTAAATATTTCTTTGATTTAAAGAAATATTTTATCGGGATAACAAAACAATTTTTTGAAATCAAAGTAATAATTTATTATGTATCTTGAGCAAATAATTTATTAGATGATAGTTGCTACTGGGAGGGAAATACGGATCTAAATATGTATGTTATTTACTGTCTCACAAACAAAATATATATTACACTTGTTTTAATTAAAAAATTAATCTCCTAACACAAATTTTTTGTCGATACTTAAAGCAATAAAATATTCAGATATGACCGGCATTGTTCGATGTTGTGGAAATGAGGTTAGATCACCATATATGTAACTATATCACAGTAAAATAGAGGAAATAATAATCAAATAAAATTGTGGGATTTTATCGGCGAATCCCCAATTCGTCAACACGCCACAGGTTTTCTTATTCATAATTACCACTTTTAACTGATAAAAATAAACCAAACGTACAGGAGCGTCCCTGAATCACATGTCGCAGGCATGTAGCTAAGTAGCGGTTTCGAGTGTTAAAATAATTTCTTTGATTTAAAGTACTGAACTCAAATATATTACTTCTTTCATTTCCGTCTGAAATTTCTTTGAATCAAACAAATATTTATTTAAATTAAAGAAAACCTATTACAGAAATAATTTCTTTAAACCAAAAAATACGAACTACATCATTTTTTAAGATCAAATAAATGTTTTTTTCATTTTAAATGTATTTTTGGGTCAGTTGAAAAAAACTATGATAAAGAAACGATTTCTTTAGTTCAAGATAAATTTTTTTCTGAGTGAGGAATCGTCAGAAAAAGTCAGGACTTCTGACCACTTTTGTTACGTTTCTCGACAGAAATCGTCAGGAAAAAGTCAGAATTCATGAGAAATATTCAGCAATCGTCAGAGCTTGGGTTCGAAGGATAATCCTTTTATTAAGGGCCCAATCATAGAATGCCATAAAATCTAATCCCTTTTATATTTCCCAGGTTATTTATATTTATTTATACATATTCTCTTTTCACTTATATTTAATTATTAATATTTATATATTAAATGACTCTGAAGGTGAATCCAAAAATTTTGCCCTTTTGACGTATCTCTTCCTCTTTCCAAGATACATTATATTTATCCTAATTAAAAATTTTTTGGAATCTGAAATAGTCGACACCCGTAGATTCTGAATTTATAATTTTTTAACCTGTATATGCAACATGGAAAAAAAATTATTTTTAATTTTTAATCCTTTTGGCTTGGCCTACATGCGGTCCTAGCCGATGAGCTACCTGATGGGATGTGAATTAACATATATTTAGAAATAGTCAGACTCGTCAGGAATGGTCACTGTACCGCACATACCAATCCGAACCTTTCTCCGTCTTTCAGGTTACGTTGAGAGTCCATAATCAAGAATCCATCATCGTTTAAGCAGTACTCCTTAAACGATTATGGATGCGCTTGAAGTCGCCTTCAGCGCACGTTGTCGATAGGTATTATATTTTTTTTAAGTTTTTATCGTTTCAAGAAAAACTATTGCAATTACTCCGTGACCTTCTAACCCAAAATTTCATGTAGAATCCGAATTTCAACAAGTTAAATGTTCATCTTACCTTTTTAATGAGTTTTTCTTGCATGACACGGAAAGGATACGATGTGGATACTATAGCGATACGCTATAGCGTATCCGTTCCGTTCATTCGGTCTGCTAGGGTATGCAACGCATCATTGTGAACTCGTCAGCACATAAAATATATTAGTTTGCACATTCCGTCACTATTAAACAGCAATTATTAAGACCATTTCCAAAATATGTCCACCACTATGGATGCCTAACATTAATATTTTGTAAATAAGGATGCGGCAACTTAGTCACCGTGCCAACTTACGCTCCTCTCCCCTACCGAGAATATAAATAAATGTTTGAAAATAAAGTAATAAGTAGCAAATCACTTCTTCTTCAAAAGGAAGAAAATTGATGGGTGGTGTTTAAAAAATCTTGGTTGCTAATAGACACCATAATGAAGATAGTTCTCATTTAATATTTCAACTACTTCAATATAAGTGTTTAACCGTTAATAATTGAATTTTAACTGATTTTTATACAGAGATCTATATCAGCTAATGGAAATAAAATTCGGAGGCCTTTTCCTAATTCGTCACCTGTTGGTAACGTCCTGTTTTTGAAAATTAAGATACCCAGAAGCGTTCATCTGGAATTTATCGTCTTGCGTTTCACTGCCGATGAACGAGATTCCAGAAATCTGAAATTGATACATCTTGACTGATGGCCTGCAGCACTTTCACCCGTTCGAGCGATGTTTGGCCGCGATCGAGATTTTTAAAGATTGTCCGTCGCTTTCATTGACTCGTTTGGTGGACCCCTGTCAACGTGCAGTGGCTCAGAAAGTCCGAAGGAGTTAGATGAGAATACCCACTGCGATGAAGAACGGGGAAGAAGGAACAGTGGTTCGGACGCGACGCGACGCGGAGTCTCGAATACTTTTAATCATCTCCTTGCATCTCTAGTCGCCGCGTGCAGACACGCGGACGGCGGATGTTTCCATCGCTTTTTTCCGGGCAGGGTCGTAAGTTTTAAGTATTTATTTATCGCGATGAGAATCGTCGCCACTGCTTTAGAGTTAGACCAACCCACAACACGACATTCGCAAAAGCCGTTCGAGCGGATATATGCTGTGTAGAGCGGATATATGCTGTGTAGAGTGTATATCTACAGTGTACGTATATACGCATATGCGATTCACTGACCAATGAAAAATATTAAATATTAATGTGCAGATTATATAAAAGGTGGAAGAACCATTTACTAAAGCGGCATCGATTTCGTACAAAGTCAAGAGACAGAACATCTGTGTTAAAAAAAATAGTATTAGTTTTTTATTATATAAGGTTCATTCTTCTTTTACGTTATCTTTAGAGTCAGGGCAGTGTAATAAATTTGAACTTCAAATGCTTTTTGGATATACAAAAGGTTAAATGAAAAAACACTTTTTTCAGGTTGAAATTTATTACTGGTACGCTAACGTGACAGAAAATTGCCGGTACTGCTCCAGTATTGTCGGTGCGGTCCACCTAAAATGGGCTCAAATTGTTAAGAAGGCATGAAAGTCATTAATGTGTTTCTTTTGACCTATAAAAAGTTTTGGGATAGAGTTCAAACAAATTTGTAATCCCCCCCCCCCCAAAAAAAAACAGGTAATCTTTTTGAAAATTCTTTATTTTGTAAAATGATTCAGATAATTAATTTTTTCTTTTTCAGTATTATAGAAGTTTTCCTAGATTCTCGAAGTCCAGAAAGAAATGTAGAAAAGCTAAAAAATTACAAAATGGTAACTACTTTTCTGAAAAACTAAAATTTGAGTTATTTTGTGAAAAACATGGAATACGCGGGAAAAAGTTTAAAGTAAAAGTTGTTCTCCTTGAAGAGACCTACAGAAAGTTCTCTTCCCATTTTTTTATATTTCGGACAGTTTTTTATTACCGCGAATAATGTGTATGTTTTTTTGTAACTGCTAAAGAACCGTGTAAGAATTACCTGAATTATGATCATCAGGTAGAAAAGACATTAGTGAAATTGTTTTTATTCGGTTTTTAAACTTTTCTTTGAAAAATATTGTTTTTGGAAAAGACCCTGCACAAAGTGTATGGAAAAGGCTTTTCGGTGGATTTTACTGACACTCATTTATTTTGTAGTTTATGAAACTAGAAACTTGAAAGGAGTTGGACCAATTATGACTAGTTCTTTTTGCGCGGCGAACTTTTTGTATGCATCTTCAAGGAGAACAACTTTTACTTTGAACTTTTCTCCGTATCTCCCATATTAAAAAAAAAAACATACACATTTTTGGTTTTTGATCAAAATAGCCGCCATTTTGTTAATGTTTAATCTTTTTCAAATTTCTTTCAAAAACAACACACATACCAAGTTTTATGGCTTCCTAATAATTTGAGCCTATTTTGGATAATTTCCGTTCTACCTCCAGAAAAAAGAAATGTAATATTTACATTTCAAGAAATGTAAAGTGTTTAATGTAACAGTAGTAGCAAGAACTGCTTTTAGTGAGGGGCTAAAGTTGTCTAAATCGCTTAGCATTTCGTAAATGTCACATGAAATTAATGCGAATTTAACTGAAATCCTTTAGTTAAATTAACCTTATTAAGCAATATTAAATAGAGTAAGATATGTACAGTTCACTGAACCGACATTGCAATAGTGATGCAGTGGACATTACAGAAGGATCGGTATATTCTACTGATCCGATTGACTTGCTTAAGGTTGTATGCAAGTCCCATCCCCGTACAAATACTAGAGTCCCGCGGGGCGCCGTCGAGCCATGCTGTGTTGAAAAAATTTCACGGGCCTGCATGGTGAAAATTTCAGTGCGCTGCTGGCTTAGAATCCGTAGTATGTGTGTATACGTACAGTCACCACTGCTATGCCAGCGGCAGACTTTCAGATCGCGTAACGTCGCAATTTCACGTACGCTTCCAAGCTGGTTGTATGTGTCAGTGTGTGTGTGTTGAGCGCGTACAGCAGGCAAGCTGGAGAGAGGGAATAGTGTTGCCGAGTCTCGATACTGTTACGTTTATCCGTTTGAAAGTGACTGAAATTTCAAGGTTTTTCATTAGATTATCTATGAAACTACACTGTGGAAAAATTGGATGTTTTTTCTGAAAATTTGTATTTTCAAGCAGCACAAGTACCGACATTTTTTAAATTTCTGTACCAGAGCGTTTAATTACTACAAACTAAATTGAGGAGAGTGCCTATGCATTGGCCACGAATTACGTGTTAAAGTAGTCAACTTTGACATTAATTATCTCCGCATCGGTACGGCTGAAAAATTTGAAATTAATTTAGCATATAAATAATCATTCTATTTAAATATAGCTCCTTTTTGAAAAAATTCTACCAGAGATCGATTTTTTTTACATACAACCTTAACTTGGCCCCAAAGTCGTAACAACACATCCTCTCTGCGCGAACCACCGTTAGAACGCATGGCGCAATGCGGCAATACGCAATCGGTGGATTGCATCACCTTGCAAAAAAATTATTTTTTGTCCGACCCCCCTTGAAAACGCGCCATTGCATGCACGCAAAACAGGCGTAAAGTGGCGGCTTGCAGCCCAGTGACGTTTGCTCATGCGAACTCCGTCGCCGGGCCAACAAAAACTTCACGCCCGCTACACATGAAAGTTTACGCCCGCTACATAAAACTTTACGCCCGCTACATACAACTTTCCACCCGCTACACATACACTGTCTCCCGCAAGCGAGAATATGGAGGAACTGATCTTTATCTTTGAAAAAATTGTATTGCTAGACCCGATCTACTTCACATGTTTGGTTTCAAGGAGGGGGACAAAAAGTATGGTGTGTATCAAGGGCGTAAAGCTAATTTGCCTCGTGTGACTTCTGCCCTCGCTTCGCTCGTGCAGGAAATTCACACTCGTCAAAATATCCTTCTTTACGCCCTCGATACACAATATACTATTTCACGTTTCTGTGGCAGTAGTCACAATACTCTATATTCCCACCTAGTAATGAAGGGGTTTCTTAATAGTTTACAGCTTTTTGTAGGGTACAAATGATTCACAGATCGCGTACAGTTCAGTGTGTACCCGGTAAGAAGAGAAGAATTTAAAAAAATCAGAATCTGAATTCCTATTAATACGTGAATTTTCCTCCATCGAAAGTTCCTTTTAATCGACTTAGAAAAATTTAGTGGAAGTGTATTGGGAGGAATTAAAAAGTGGAGGAACGCGAAAGAATGAATAGAAAGAAAGAGAATAATGTCACTTTAAAGACGCAAAAGCTAGTCCTTTTAATCGACTCAGGAAAATGTAATGGACGCGTATTGGGAGAAATTAAAAAGTGGAGAAATGTCACTTTTATTATTATTTTTTGATTGGACTTGGATTCTGCCTTATTCTTCAGAGATTCTTGTTGATTTTTGAATGGTATTTTGAAAAAGAACTTAAATAGAGCGTGTACGGAGAAACAATTATAAAACAATAGCGCAAAAAGACCGTTTGACTGGGAAAATAATATTTTACTTTTTGACATTTGAGATACGCGTCTTCTTACAACGGCCCGTTGAGTTAGACTGGCACCATCATTGTCATGTGACACGTGTGTCTGTTGGAGAAGTGGAAAAAAGGGACAGATTATAAGGAATTAAAATAATCGAAAATAAAGCATGTAAGTATGGAATTAAAAATAACCATGACAAAAAATTGAAACTTCCAAACTTATGTTGCACACGGAGGAATAGAAAGCATGTAAGTGCACGCATTTTGTAGACGGATTAGAAAGAATTAAATTAATCGAAAATTTCATCATGTAAGTATGGAATTAAAAATAACCATGAGAGGTGTGGCTACTGCTCGCATTAAGAGGAATTAAGAAAATGCAAAATATGTTCGCCTGCATGGAACTCAACACAACTGGCAAGCTTTTAGGAAATAGAAAAAAATTGGTTTCGGAGATAAACCTATTCTTTCGTTAAGCACTTCTTCCCATGGAAAATTATCACATTCAAAAAAATTAAATAATGCACACTCTTTCGTTTAAATCTGAAAATATTAATTTTTCTCTCTTCTTCGCTTCTTGTCGGGTATTGGAGCAAGACGTGCTAGTGGTTTACGCCTGTTTCAGCTGACTTGTATGAATATGAGGTAAACGCGAGAGTTTGTTAAAAAGTCATAAATGTATTTCGGGGTTAATTTGCAGATCATACCTCGATCAATAGTGTAGTGGTTAAGATCATCGATTTGCGCGCTCAGGCTTATGCGTTCGAATCCCCTCCGTTGAATGAGAAATTTTTATTTCAACACTAGAAGTACCGAGCGGTTCCAAATGACCCCTTTCGATTTTTGAAGTGGTAAATCTCCGCAGCGGTTGCTTGAAGAGAGAGGGCGTTTTGTGACTTAAAATTATTTATGAATAGGAGTATTAGACAACTTTTTCGGAAATATTGGATGCGCAATTTAACAAAAAATTATTCAGGAATCATCAAAAAAGCACCAGATAATGCCGGTACTTCTAGTGTTAATATGAACGTTGTAACTTACACTGAGAGAAAAATCAATCTTTGAAAGGATGAACTTTCATGCTTTTGGAGCTCGTAATTTTTACATGATTTCAAAGTATGAATTTCACGAGTTATATAATTAAATTCATCCTTTAAAAGCAAGAGATCAATTCACGAGATAAAAGGAGGGCATAAATGATTCAGCCGCATGCTTTGTCGTCCGTAAGCACGTAGTCAAACCTTCAAATGCTTGGGATGAGTCCAAGCTTCAAACCCATGAACTCCACCGTTTGAAACTGTGAATCTCGTGCGTTTCCCCTCCCTGCTCTCGCGGTCTGGACACTCAAGGCAAGAGTTTCACAGTTTAGAACCGTGAAAGTCTTGCTTTCAGACGGTGAGCTATTTCATGCTTCTGCCCTGTGCTACTCATGCCTCTAAAGGATCAGGTTCTTGCTGAAACAGCATGAATGCCTTGCGTTTCGAGCATGGACACTTTGCATGCTTCAGAAGCACGATTCCCCCCTTTAAAAGGATGATTTTTTCAAGCTTTTGAAGCATGGGATGTTTCCATCGATTCAAAGTGATAGGCTACGAATGAATACCTTAGTTGTATACTTATATATATGTTTGTTTCTTATGAATATTGAGAGTTGCGTGCAACGCATATGTGTAGCTGTATGAGCACTGATAACGACATTCCAAAGCTCGATCCGAAAGCAGGAACAGAGCGTCACCGACCTTCAAACTGCACACACGTATCGATTGTATTTATATTAATATACACCCTTATACCTTACAATAAATAAGTGGTGATATTTAAATATTGTGAATATTAATAAATTTACTTTCTTCATACCTACAAACCTAATAGTGGCGACTAGGATTAGTTCGAGCTGCAAGTGAGTTTACGAATGCAAGTGAAAATTACCTATAAATAAAATTCAAGTGTGCAAAAAGTGAAGTGCCGGTGTTTAGAAACAAATATATACAAATACTTCAAATACGTACGAAGTGCCTTGTGCACATAAATTTTTAGTGCATTTAAACGTTTATTCATCATACATTAACGTAATGCAATGGCACATCCAGAGGAGACAGCGGCTGCCATAGTCACCTCACCTACAGTACACACCGTAATTACAATTGAATCTTTTGACAGTACAAGATTCCGCTGGAATAGTTGGGTCAAGCGCTTAGAAGGAGCCTTTGCAATTTTTAATGTGACGCCCGAAGAGAGCAAAAAACAGTACCTTCTATATTACGTGGGAGCAGAACCATACGACATAATCTGTGACAAAATGACTCCAAATGAACCAACTTCAAAATCCTACAACGATTTGGTTGACCTTATGAAGCAGTACTACAACCCAGCACCATTGGAGATTGCAGAAAATGGTCGATTTCATCAGAGAAAGCAGCAGAAGGGGGAGAATGCCCAGCAGTTCTTGCCAGCGCTGCAGAAATTAGCGATTAACTGTAATTTTGGTACGTATTTAGACACTGCCTTAAGAAACCAATTTACATTCGGTTTACGAAGCGAGCGTATACAAATTCGTGTATTGGAGACAAAATATATAACGCGAAAGATGCCGCTGAAATTTATAAAATACCTACGAAAAATGCAGTAAACTTAAATGGTAAAAAGAAAAAAATTTCTAAAGGTATAAGCAAAAATAAAAATTACAAAGACGCTAATACAAATTTACATAGTAAAAATTCCATTCCAAACGCGAATAACATAAAAACAGGGCATTGCTACAGCTTCGGGAATCCGCAACATTATGCAAATAAATGCGATAAAATAAACGATACTTGTAATGCCTGTCATACTAAAGGTCAAATTGCTAAAATGTGCACACTGAACAAAATTTTTAGGTGTATTACCTAAAATTCTTGCTATCCCAGCTAGAAAGTATCGCTGGATTTCGTCTTCCTGAATAGTTAGCTGTACTGAACAGATACGATGTTTGAGCATGACTGCTAGAATGTTTAGCAAATGGTGATAGATTTATCTCCCAAATTTTCTGTCTGCAGGAGATAGACGGTTTTTATATCTAAGCTATCTAGTTTGCAGTCCTACCTAGACTTTATTGGAAATTCAGCTATATCTCCCCAGCAATATATTTCTAGCTACAACAGCTATACCATTTTTTTCAGTGCATGAAAACTAAAACTTACAATAACGCGCAGACAAATTATTTAGGTACAGAATGCGCAGAAGTCGATAATATATTTGAAGATTTTTATTATCTTAAAATCGAGCAAGCTGAGTATCGCGAGAAATTCTTCACTACCATTCGGGCTGACAACAAACACGTAGAATTTGATGTCGACAGCTGAGCTGCTGTTACTATTATGTCTAAAAGTAAATTCAATGCACTGTACAATAATAGAGAGGTAAACACTACGCGTTTGAAATTAGTTACATACTGCGGGCAAGAATTACAAATAGCTGGCTACGCGACATGCAAAGTTAATTTCAATAATACTACTCATAATTCCAATATGTACATTATAAATTAAGAAAGAAATACGCTATTAGGAAGAGAATGGATACGTCAACGACGCCTAAATCTATGGGATTCTAACGTGAAATTTTTACACGACAATACGGCGGAAAATCACTTGATAATTTACTTGTGAAACATAAAGAAATGTTTGATCAAGATTTAGGCAAAGTTGAGAGTATGCAAGTTCGGCTAGTGCTTAAAGAAAATGTTCAACTCAAGAATATGCGCGCACGTCCAATTGCTTTTGCGATTCAAAAGAAAATTGAGAAAGAATTAAATGATTTAGAAAAGCAAGGAATTATTACAAAAGTATATCAATCAGATTGGGCCACACCGATCGTGTCCGTATTAAAAGCTGATGGTCATGTAAGAATATGTGGCAACTTTAAAATTACCATAAAACCTTATTTACAAACTGATGATCACCCCGTACCTACTATTCATGAACTTTTTTCCGCAATGGCTGGAGAAAAAAAATTACTAAAATTGATTTGAGTAAAGCTTTTTTAAATGTAGAAGTACATCTAAGCGATAGGCATTTACTTACACTGAATACACACAAAGGGTTGTACATGAGTAATCGAGTAATGTTCGGCGTAGCATCAGCACCTGCGATTTGGCAACGTCAAATTGAAAAAGTTCTAGTAGGCATTGAAGATGTTGCCGTATTTTACGATGATATAGAAATTACAGGACCCACAAAAAAAATATATTTAGAGCGTTTGGAAGAAGTTTTTTCTAGATTAGAAAAATATAATTTACGCGTGAATAAAAAGAAATCAATGTTTTTCGCGGATAAAAATTATTATTCTGATTACGCAATTGATGAGCTAGGAATACATCAAATACAAAGTAAAATTGATGCAATTGTTAATGCAAGTATTCCTTTAGACAATCTGCAATTACAATCCTTTCTCGGTTTCGCAAATTATTAAGGCACATTTTTACCAAACTTAAGTACAACTTTGAATACTTTATATAACCTTACACGCCAAAAAGTTCCATTTACGTGGAATGATGAATGCCAAAAAGCATTCTAATTAGTCAAAGAACATGTATGCTCATCAAATGTACTTGCTCATTTCGATCCAAAATTGCTATTATTTTAGCTACAGATGCATCGCCATACACTCTAAAAACAGGCTATTGACTGTCAAACGATTCCTTTCACTATTAAAGGATTTTCCATTCAAAATTGGCATGAGAGGAAATCCTTTCATAGTTAAAGGATTGTCGTTTCAAATGCTATCCTTTAACTGTGAATGGATTTCCTTTGATCTTGAAGTGAAATCTATTGTCGGACCAAAGAAAGAATACTTTGTACGTTAAAAGAAAACTTATTACATGATATTACGTGCAAGTAATATATAAAAGCCAAACTTTGGTGAATGTAAATATAAAATTGATAATCATCAATTCTATAGCAACAATCCGTTCTGGATTTCAGTGTCAAAAAATTTAAAGATACAACTTTGTGTGCGGTATAAAAATTTTCCATACTTCAAAAGCGTAAAAAGCAATGAACAGTGAGGTTATGCAGATCAAAAATTGTCCTTTCAATACACGTATCTTCCAAAGTTTTCGCGTCACAACCTGGTATTGCTAACTTTTTGAAGAAATCCATTCTCTACATCATTTAGCACTTTTTCTTACTTACTTTATCAATTAATAAATAAATCGTGTGCTAAACGATATTCACTCATGCGCAGGCTCACTTTCTCCGCTAGACAAACAAATGAAATCCTTTAATAGTTAAAGGAATTCTTTTCGAAGTAAAAAGAAATCGTTTATCAGTAAAACTAGTTCCGTTTTGGATTTAACGGATAAGTCTTTGAACAGTAAAACGATTCTATTGATGGACAAAAGAAATCGTCTTAATTTCAAAGGACGCATTCTGAAAGGAACGTAATTGTACTGTTAATAGACTTTTTCTTAGAGTGTACGGCGTTGGCGCGGTATTGTCCCATGCATATGCGAATGGCACGGAAAGGCCAATATATTTTGCTTCTCAAACACTTACAAATACACAACGAAAATATGCCTAAATCGATAAAGAAGCTTACAGTATTATTTTTGGAGTACAAAATTTTTATCAATACCTTTACGGTCGGAGATTTAAACTACTTACGGACCATAAGTCGTTATTACAAATTTGTAATCTAAACAAAGCTTTACCGATATTAACTACAACTAGAATGCAACATTACGCTATATAATTAAGAGCTTTTGATTTCGATATTAAATACAGAAAAAGTAAACTATACGCAAATGCTGATGCTATGTCACGAAATAGAGTATCGCGTTTATCTTTAGAAACTAGCAGCGATGAAAATCTCAAAATATTATTAGAAGCGTTAAGTAAAGGTAAAATAATAGATAAAAGATTGAGATGGAATATTCCGCAAGAAGAATTTTCTTTGCAACAAGGTTGTATTTTTCGCGGTCATCGGGCAGTCATATCACAGAAAATGAAAAATCAAATACTAAATGAATTACGCGTAGGACATTTCGGTTCCAAAAGAATGAAAGAATTAGCACGTAGTTATTGTTGGTGGCAAGGTATTGGTAGGGACATTAACAAAATAAATGAAAATTGCGTTAATTGCCTTAAAATCGCAAAGAATCCAGTTAAAGTAGGTGTACACAAGTGGATAGAATCGACCTTCCCATTTGAAAGAGTACACATGTGTAATCAGCGTAATCCATGTATGGATTACGCTGGTCCATTTCAAAATTCAATTTATCGTATACTTGTAGATGCATACACATGATGGCCAGAGGTATATGTGACCAAAGATATGACTACGAAAACTACTATTCGCGTTTTGCGTGAGGTATTTTCGAGGTTCGGTTTTCCAAATTTTCTTGTAAGCCATAACTTTCACTCATTTATCGCGGATGAATTGAAACGATTTTGAAAGAAAACGGCACGAACCTTAAATTGAGAGCACCTTATCACCCTGCAACTAATGGTTTAGCCGAGCGGTATGTAAAAACGCTCAAAAGAGCATTACGAACAATGAAACCAAGTAACGAAGAGGAAAAACATAAAGCCTTATGCGAGTTACTTTTACAATACCGTAAAACTGCTCGTGGCACAACAAAACTAGCACCAAGTGTTTTGATGCTCGGGAGACAAATTAGATCGCGGATTGATTTTATGCTTGAAACGAATAAAGAGAATAAGAAAAAAGTATATGTTAATACGACTTCACAAACGTTTTCAATGGGAAATCGTGTCATATGTCGAGGGTATTGTACGACAGGTAAGTGGAACTTCGGGAAAATATATGAAATTTTGGGTCCTCTTCATTACTTTATTTAACTCGATGACGGAAGAGTACAAAACGCCATATAGATCAAATAGGTAAAATTAGGGAAAATGTACCTGTGATGACAGAGTTTGAATCTAACCCGCAATATACTCACTCTCCGAATGATATCAATAATAATAAGGCGAGCGATATAAGAAATATCGGGGGAAATCTTATACAAAATGTAATGTCAATAAAATCTGGTATTTCTGTACCTACAGCGACAACCACTGTCAATGTACCGAAAGAGACTCCGTTACCGCGCAGATAAACGAGAAATCGTAAAGCTGCAAATAGATTAATTTACAATTGAACACTATGTAAAGTAATTTTTTTTGTTACGCAGGGAGAACTGATAAGATGCGAATGAATACCTCAGTTGTATACTTATATACGGGGTGTTTTTTTTTAACTTGAGACATCAAAATATCTCAAGGAATACGCATCCTATGAAAAAATATCCGTGATAAAAACTTTTTATTTTCGAGGGGGAAAAGCGACCTTAAACAAAGTTACCCTCCCCCAGCAGGCAGGAGAAGGGATAACTTTGTAATTTCAAATGGGAACCCCAATTTTTTATCACAAATTCAGATTCTCCTTCATGAAATACGTAAGTTTTATTCGAAAATTTTTTTTCGATTCGCGAAAAAAAAATCACCCCTCAACGTCACCTAGGGGTTTGTTTCCTATGAATATTGAAAGTTGCGTGAAGCGTATATGTGTGCGTGTATGAGCACTGATAACGAAATTCCAAAGCTCGATCCGAAAGCAGGAACAGGGCGTCACCGGCCTTCAAACTGTACACACGTATGAACTGTATACGCATTAATATACACCCTTATACCTTATAATAAATTAGTGGTGATATTTAGCTGTTGTGAACATTAATACATTTACTTGCTTCATACCTACAAACCTAACACAAAGCTTGATTTTTCTCTCAGTGTACAAATACCAAATAATTATAAGTATATCCGAAAATATATTTAAGAATAAATCGTGCGTTTTTAATTATTCATTATTTTTTAACAATATTTTTTACAATTTATCGTGCCGTCTAAACTATAGTTTATACCGTTAAAATAACTTAGATCGGTTTATATTATCTTTAAAGTGACATGATAATTCGTGATGGCAGCATCGATTAACAGTGCAAAATAGCGTCTGGATCGTTAAAATCTACTGATCCGAAAGTCAGCATCACTTGAGAATATTGGTACTAGTAAAATATATGGTTCATTTTTGCGTATACCATTGCCAAGGTTTTAGTGTAAACGATATTAGACCAGTACCTCTTATTGTACTGAGCCAATAGTAAGCCCACAACAAGAATGCAGGCTTGTTATCAGGCCCGTAGCAGGCATAGTAACAGTGGTATTTTAGTATCGCGCAATTTTTCGACCAGTATAGTAGACCATTAAGGAAATTTTTCAATACCAGAAAATTACAGTGAATTTATTTTATAATTTGAGATTTTTTATACCTTAGTAGCTTACGGCCACCTTAAATTGTATTATTTAATTGTATTGTACATTAAACTGTAAATTGTACGCTTAATGCTCACATTCAGTTCATCTATAATATCCCAAAAAGCGAACATATTACCCACTATATAGTCTATTCAGTAATGAAGCTCCGCACTATCTTCTTAATCTCTTCCATTTTATTGACAAAGATCAACCAACACATTCTAAACTCCGTGAAAGGAAAACAGTACTAAAAATTCAGCCACACCGCACGTGTAAAATGCAAAGGTCGTTTGTTATTCGTGGTGCTCGCCTTTGGAATAAACTACCTATAAGCATTAAGAATGCGCCTTCACAATTTTACTTTAGAAAAATCCTTTCTGGTTACTTATCTAACACTTCAAATCCTGCCCTTGAAATTACACATTGGTAACCCTTAAATTCTTGAGTTTGAAACATATGTAACCTTGCACCTGAATGTATTTATTCTCAAGCATGAATATTTGCGTATGTACACTTACAGTATTATTGGTAACAGACCACATCTAATTATGTGTATCTTAGTTTATTTCCTTACTTCTGTTAAATTCTTATTTTTTATTTTAATCGTTATATCGATCACCGTCACTTTTTAATAATTGTAACATGTATCACCTGTTCCTTATAGGGCTATCCAGCCCTAGGAACTTTTCAT
>CAKNWT010256733.1:0-26655 GCA_932066315.1 Andricus coriarius
TATATTTTCTCAGAGATTATAGAAGAAAAATTGGAAAAATAAAATAATGGATACTTTTTGGCATGATAAAATTTAATTTTTATACAATTTTATCAATTTTGCAATGGATTCTTTAATTAATACAATTTTTGTTAAAAATATTAAATTCTTCAGCAAGTGTACGTGAAAATGAATTCAATTTTTAAAAATAAAAAAATCTAGGCGGACATGAACCTATGTTTTAACCTAGGTCTAAGTATAGATCTAAACCTAGGACAGACCTGGCTTTTTCTTTCGGCCATGTGGACCAAGTCCCAAGAAAAGACCAGGTTTTTTCGGGAAGTGTGCTATGTGGGTTTGTAATTTCACAGTGCAATCATTTGAAATCATACAATCGGTGTACACTGAATTTTGAAGTTATGTACCCCTCGGTTTGTTCCGTTCCCAGTAAAAAGAAACTAATTGGGGCTAATTGCGCGGGCGAATTAACATTTTTTAATCCGTACGAATCTTGCTTTCTGATTCGCTAAATTCACTTGAGCCAGCGCAAATTGAATGCGTGTCATTGCGCTTTAATTCGTGGTCAAGGTCATTTTGAAAATAAATGATTAAAAATGACATGCCTCGAGACTCGAAAAAGCGATCCCAAGTGCATAAGTTCAGAGGAAGTCCACTGAGCTGCAGGACTCATTAATAAATATTTACAACGGAGCATTTATGCCCAACAACTGTATTCGCGCTGGCACGAATTCACAACCTGTCCCAATTCGTGATTGTCGCAAAGCGAGATTCACAGGGGCACCTAGCGAATTTTTTTCAATGCGCCCCAATTAGTTTCTTCTACTGGGTTCACATTGAGAAAAAAGAATCTTGAATCAAAGAAAATTTAATTCATTCAAAGAAATGATCGTACTGAATACGTCCTATAAAACATTTCTTTAAGACAAAAAAATGGTTTTATCTAAACCAAAAGTATGAAATTATTGTTTCAAATTAATATTTATTTCAGTCAGTGAAATATTAATTAAGCGAAGGAACGCTGTTATTGGTTGAAAGAAGTAAGAGATTTGTATTTACAAATAAGGTAGTTGATGTAGACAAACATGACTTGAAATAAAAAAAAATTTCTTTCAAACAAATTAAAGTTCATCGGCTGAAGTAAAAGTTTTTCTTTACTGGAAGATGTGCTCCCTTGATTTAAAGAAGCGTACCCTTAGTTTGAATAAATATATCTTGAAAACAGAGAAATAAGTTTTTATACGAGTAAATATTTATGTGATCCTAAGAAAGATCCAATCCTTGTTTTAATGAAAAGAGAGATTATTTTAAGACCAACGTAATTTATAAAAATAAACGCAGCTTAAAATGAAGAAAATATTCCATTAACCTACAAAAATAACGCCATTGTTTAAAAAATTTGAATAGTTAAAATAATTTTTTTTTAATGTGGCACTTGTTCAGAAACTTATTGTAATAATAATTATAAGTTAATATTATTTAAATAGCAATATTTCATTTTCACAGAATAAACAAAAATTCTAAAAATATTCCAAGCACAGTCAGTGCCAATGATGAGAACAGTATAAACTCTAAACCATAGTGGTATAGTATCAGGTGACATACATAGATCATCACATTTTTTTATTATAACTATGGTGAAAATTTGTGGCTGACTTATATAATAACCTATAGAACTAATTTCCATTGTGAGGTAATGTGCTCTGCGTCACCTAGCGACATTTGTCCTGAACTACTGGAAGTTGCAAATTAGAAATTTGCTATCAAAAGAAATGTTTGTTTGGAATGAGCCATTTCTTTTTCATGAACTAAATAAATGTTTCTTCCAACGGATTTATTGAACATTTCAATCAAAAAAATCTTTGTTTGAACTGAAATAAATGTACAATTTGAAACAAGTAAGTCAAAATATTAAATTACAAAAATTATTATTTCAAAGAAATGCGAATGTATTTATAACAAAAAAGTATTGCCTTTGTTTAAGTTAAATAATTGCTGATTGTTTATTTGAACGACTATTTCTTCCAATAAAATAGACCAATACTTAATTTTTTTAAATGTTTTTCAAATGTATACATATAATTATTTACTTGCAATAATCCTAGATACAATTTTTTTGTTTCATTTCGACGAATAATCATTTATTTGGAAAAGATATTTCTTTCGCTCAAAGAAACCTAAATTACTTGATACACACGTGGATTAATTACTTAATTTAAATACGTATTTATCACTTGAAAGAATCGATTTAATTGAAATAAGGAAATATTTCTTAGGGTGGGAAAATCTGTTTCAAAGAAACTAGGTTTTTAGCTCCTAAGAAATCATTTCTTTCACTCAATAATTTTCACATTTATTGCAAAGAAATTTTTCTTTGCATTAAAGAAATATCACCCATCAAATTATTTCTTTGAGTCGAGGCACGCATTTTTTGCCCCTAAACAATATTTACTCAACAGAAGTAAAAAAATCCTTCGCTCAAAAAAAGAAACCAAAGAAACGCATTTTCTGGCATCCAGTAATTTTTTTGGTATATAAGATGACATTCTTGTAATAAATGTTGATTTATAATCTAGTGAACGGCAAACAGTTTTAATTCAACTCATATGGAACATTATACTTTTTGCTTTCATTACGAGCAAAAATAAATTGTGACTAGAGCCTAGAGCAGTATCTGCACTGAAAAACAGTAGGTGTTTCCTATAAAAACACGATTCTACTGGAATCGACTGAATTAAATTAGCATTGCAAACTTTAGATGCCTGTCCAATCCCATCGCCATATTTATGTACCTCCCTTGAACCCTTTCAATGTCATCCTATTTTTCTCATCCCAGACTTCTACTACATATAACACTCCTGATTTAACTAGGACGTCCCCATGCTGCATTTGCTGCTTTTAGAATTTTTCCTATCATTTTCAAAATATCTGTTCTGTGTATCCCTCCTGGTATAAAACAATATCTCAAGTATCAAGTTTCTCTACCACCTCTAATTTTTGCCTGTTGATTTTCCACTCTTCTATTGCATTCTTTTTTTGGCCTCTATTTATGAAGATCGTAACACTTGATTTCTTGACGTTAAATTTCAATTTGTTTTTAACTACATACCCTCCTAAGGTTGTTAAAGTTTGTTCGAGTAGTTTCGTGAAATATGCCAAAATCGCTAGATCATCTGCCAATTTCAGAGCGAAGATCATTTCTCTTAAAAAGTGTGTTACTCTATATATTTCCCCAGTCATTTCCAGCATCATGTCTCTTATACCTAGCTTGAATAATTTATTGAAGAGAATTTCTCTGTCCACCGTGTCAAAAGCTTTTTTAAAGTCAGCGAATGCAGTATAGAGTTTTCCATCTTCCCTTTTTAATTTATTATTAACAAAGTAGTTCAAGGAGAAAACGTGATCTTGTAATGGTCTGGAGAATAATGTACCTTTTCTTTGTATAAGTGCCTGAATTGGGAGACAGGACTTTTTGATTGATTATCGATCTTTACTGCTAAGCGGTAGGATCAGACTGACTCCCTACATAAGGGATGCGTCAAGCAACCCCGTCACGCTAAGGCCCATGTCTAGACGAAGAAGTGGGGAGAATTGCTGAGGCTGTTACAATCCCCTTTTTAGATCGGGTTTATTCTCTAAAACTTTCTGATAGGTCTTATTTTAACATCAGTAGTTTTGACTCTACAATCCATATTCCTATCATCTTAAATAGAAGCAGCGGTATAATATACCGTTGGAAATGAGGTGACTTCAATTTTGACGCAAAAGAAACAAAGTTTTCTCGGTATACATTGAGAGAGTAGCGCCAGTACGTTGCAATTGTATCCTATTAACGCTATGACTATCGCAATAGCAAGGTAACCTAGGTAGTGTACCCAGTTAGTCGCATTTTCCTTCCAGGTACTTGTCTGTCTGTCTTTACTGATTTTATCTACAGCGTTCTCGATGTTATCGACCGATTGTTTTAGATTGTTTAAACTAAAGGGCCTAATTTCCCGAGTTAGCGGTATTAACTTATCTTTTATAGAATCTAGTTGATCATCAGTATATGGTAGCGATAAGTTTTTTCTATAACTTATTTCTTTGATGAGAGTATTCGTTGAACTTAATTTCAATACAATATTCAATCCGTTCAGTATACATTTTTCTTAGCTTACAATTTGCGTTGGACCATGAATTTTAATTTGATCGTGTCCCGATTCACACAGCACATCAATATCAATTGGCTCATGGGGGATCAAAATGTATCCGTTCTTAATATGACATCAAGTAAGTGGGTTGAATTTGTTTGTACATTTTAATTTTGCATAGTGTTTTTAATTATCGTAAGATATTCTGTCGGTCGGTACGATATTCTGTCGGTAGTCTGGCATTATTGCCAGGAAGACAGAACTGATTTGTTTAGGAATAGATATTAAATGTCTAATTTCGTAAGTCTCTGTTTCTGGGATAAGAATATTAATGGAGTAGACAAACCGATTCTTTGAATCAGCCACGATAATTGTTGAGATGTCGATAATATGTTGAAAGTTGGACTTCTTCAAAGGGATGGTGTATTTAGTGTTGAATTTATCTTCAAACTCTTTCATTTCGCTTATTAGGATTCTTGTGTTAGAAGTTGAGGGTGAATTATTCCGCTTTTACGGTCATTTATGGCATCCATCAATAAGTTAATATCTACACTCACCTCATCGACTATCATTATGCAGACCGTCATTTGATTTGAAATCACGATACTTTAGGTGTTTCGGTTTATTCCGTTCGCCAGCTGGTTTAGGCTTTTAATGTTTTCCTGACTATGTTATTCGAGAGTCTTAAAATGATTAGATGCTAAGTTTAAGAAGAGTTTAATGATTCTAGTTGGTATTGGATATGCTTTGTGACAATATTTTATGGTTGTGAAAGAATTTATCAAGTTCCCTGTTAATGTAAGTCATATCCTGTGAACTGAGAGTTCGTAGAAGTGTTTTTGAAATGTCTCCCACAAAATTGAAAAATCCTCTCTTAACACGGGTTCTACCTAATAGCTGGCCCAGCAGATTTTTCTGGTTCTCTAAATGCTCTTTACGCGAGTTGATGAGTTTGAGTTCAAATTCTTTAGGGCAGTCGTTACAGAGGTTTGACGCAATCACATAAACGTGTCACAATAAGACGAATCGTTCCTCTATATTATCCGTACCTACTCCAAGATGTTCCAAGTTTCGTGATACAGACTAGCTTGTCCCAGTTCTTCTGAATAGATAATTACTCTGTCCAGGTCAGTTGTAGTGACTTCCGCTTTGACTGCACTTAGTAGCCACAAGAGGAATAGTGCCAGATTCATCTGCAAAATGATTGGTAATATGGCATACATTTATTGTTGTGTATCCTAGTTCGCTTGTCGCTAAAAAATACAGTGTAGTTGTTCTTTTCTTGTTCCTCTACAATTACTGCTGTTCCTTTCCATGAAGGAGAGATCTTGATGGTTGTTAATAAGTTTGACAAGATCTCTGGGTTCATAGATTCCCTGCGGTATGGAAATTCTCGAGCCTTCTTGAGGCAGTGTTCATGTCTACGCTCCCATAGGTCGAGTAGTTCTTTATGCTTGACGTTAGGTGTTGTGCTTAGCATTGAGGGCAACTTGGCCTCTTTCCAAACGTCATTTGGAAGGGTGAGTATCCTGTACCATCATGCTTCATAGTGTTGTATGCCATGCAAATTATTTTCAGGTTTTGATCCCATTCAGTGTTATGGTCCTCGATGCTTATTTTTAATAAATTCTTAATCGTCGAGTGGGCTCTCCCGAGAGCTCCGTTGCTTTGTGGGCGATAAACTGTAGTTTTAATATGTATAATTCTAAACAGGTTTTCCAAGTTCTGTACCAGTTCGGATATGAAATTTTATCCTTGGTCTGTTAGGATATTCTTAGGTGCGCCGAATAGGTATATGTAATGATCAAATAACCTTTCTCTAATGCCTTCCGATTCCGTGTTCTGAAGAGGTATTAAGATCAAATAGTTTGTGAATATATCTTGTATGCTGAGGATGTATTCATTCCCTGATATTGTCAAAGGCAATGGACCGAAGATGTCCATGGCTATTTTATCGGTAGGGTTGACAGGTGCGTCTGGGATGATTGCTTCTTATTGTCTTTTAATTCTTACCGTATTTTGTTATTGGCATATGGTACATCGTTTAATGAAATGAATAATTTCTTGTTCCATATTTTTCCAATCTTCAAGGATTCTGGCTCGTTCGATAGTTTTATTTTCCCCAAAGTGTTGAGCAGTAATTGATCCGTGTGATTTTCTTATGATTTCTCCCTTTCCTCTTGAGTACGTTCTGCACGTGGCATGTAGCATGTGTGAAACTGCTGATCTTCATATTTGTGGCTCAAGAAGCTGAAGTAGTCCCTTATTTTCACTTTTTCTAATGGGGTGATCATTGGGTCACTAAAGTGGTATCGTGAAATAGTTAGCTTAGAGGTCATGACATCTTTATCTATCTTATCTAACACTTTCAGCCACTCGGTTTCATTAAATTGAGGTAACTTATGCAGGGTGTCCCAGACTCAAGTGTCCGGACTTATATAGCTTTATAAAAATAAAAAAAATGAATGGAAAAGTCCTCTTCCAAAAATTCAGTTAAAGTTTTAGTTATTGAGTTATAAAATATTTAAGCTGGACCAATCAGGAGCGTCATATAAACAGTCATATAAACAGAACACTGCGTTGGATTCCCGCTCACGCATACACGACTGTTTATACGGCGCTTCTGATTGGTCCGGACACTTGAGTCTGGGACACCCTGTAGAGAGATGTTTCCTGACTTCCTTTTCGTTCATTGCATATTGTTCCCCCGAACTTTCCACCTGCGTTATGATTCACATTTTCTCTACTGGGTGTCCTATTAATGCAGTAAAACCTGTGACAGTAACCTGGCTACTTGTCTAAGTTGGACTGGTTCGATCAAATGACTTTAACCTCTCCAGTAGTCTCTTTTATCTTATTCACATCGACTCAGTATGCTAATAAGCTACATAGCCAGCAGAAGCCCCACTCAAACATCAACGACCAGTACCAGTAAGTCATCCTCCACTCCATCATGGCCGGCCAATGATAAGTCAATGTGGAATAACATAAAATAGTGAACTGTGAATATTTAATTCATTTGATCTCTGTTCACCGACTAGACGTTTTTCTAAGGACGATACGAACATTCTTTAAAACGAAACCTCAACGACTGCATAATAGGTACAAAACGAAAGAAGATTATTGAGTTCACTATTGAAATGAAGAAAGAAGTTTTGGAATTATTGACATGTTCATTATTAAATACACACCCTGACTTTAAAAAAAAGGGTTTTTAGAATTTTTAAATTGCATTTTTTCCATTTAAAACAGTTCTTTTGAGTTGCAACAGAAATGAGACAATGGTGAATGAGAGTGCAGCTATGATCATGTCATAGTATCACACTTGAAGTATTCTCATTTCAAGAAAAAAAATCTTATTTCAAGAACATAACAAATAAGCTGCAACAAAAATGATCTCGCGGTTTTTCTGTGAAGAATCCAAAAGTTCCATCTTCTCAAAATAACGTATTTTGCTATTTACTTCATTCATAGGTGTGCACTAGTATGTATTATAAAAAAACAGGGGTTTCGAAACATAATTTCTGTAAGTTGGCCACCTGCCTAAGTTGGCCACATTATGATGGAACCGCGGCTGCCCAACATCGATGCACTGTTAGAAAAATCTGTATGAGGTTTAATATACATGTGTGTGAAGCAAATATGCACTACCGCTACTGAAATTTAACATATATTGGTGTAGTGGATTTAATATACATGTGTATTAAATTTAATATACAGGTCGGTATAGCAGTTTGCGTGAAAACTCAAAGTGCTTTCATTTCTTTAAATCTTGTCAAATATTCATAATTAAATTAATAATCTACAGCTCGTCGGCTGAAATGTTATTTATAATGAAAGTGCAATGTACGTGTGGAACTTTTCCCTAAATTCGCCCTGAATGCTAAAAATTTAATCCGGATACAGTTCATTGTAGGTTAACTCTGTTATTTATTTGCTTAATTGAACTTTTCGACTTGAAATTCAATTTTATTGTTGTTCAACAGGAAGAAGGTATCATGTTTCATTATTTAGGATCGAAAATGATTGCTAAACTTATTTTGAATTTGTGTAAAATAGAATTATCTTATTGTTCTTGTATGTGATTCACACGAATGTATATGAAATTTAATATACGCGCTCCTAATGGCGATTTCATATGCTTGATATAGTAATTTTAATACACATGGGTATATTAAATTTAATATTATTTTTAACAGTGTAGGTTTTACTGTAATCCGTTTTTTATATTCCCTGTGCAAATTTTTTCTTTCGTCCGTTAACCCTTCGTCATCGGAGATGAGTAGATCTGTATCCATGCGACGCCGACTGTAAATATAAATTAAAAAATGATTTCAAAAATTAAACTGTAGTTCGTGTATTCAAAATTGAACAATAATTGAATCATTTTATAGGACGATTCTGAATTTGATAAAATTAAACAATTTACAGATGTTGACGTTAAAAATTCAACTGTTTCAATTCGAAAACCTTAGTAGTTAATCAAGTGTAAGCTTTCCATTGAAAATTTATAAACTATCTGTTGTTTCAGTTTATACTTGACTTCGAAGAATTGAGGGCTATTTTATACGTGTTGATTAATAATAATTATACCATGACATACAAGACGCAGCTTGTAAATTTAAAAACATTGTTTCTATTTAAACATTTTTTTCTTTTGTTTATAATCTTCAAAATTAATATATTTATATAATTGATAATAAATATTCAAAGCGAATAAATAACTTCAAAATTATTATTAACCTCCTTAAGAGTGGAGGGGAGGGGGAATTATTGGATGGCTCCCCCTAAAGCCCTTCTCTGGATCCGCGACTCTTGACAGTTGTGGTAACACATTTGCCTCCCTGGACGTACCCGCTGTTTCTTGTCCTATTAATTCCTCTTCTCTTCCTACGTCCAGCTCAACTTCTTCTGGTGAATTTTGTAGCGAACCTTCTTCTTGTTGAACTGGAAATAGTCTAGGTAGACATTCTGCGGCTTTATTTTCCTTTCGTTTTCCGTTGTATTATAATTGATTTCGGCTTTGTTTAACGTTCTTGACATGTAACATCAGGGGTGACCGTTTTCGGATATTACTGCACCTAATCCATGATTAGATGCGTCTGTCATTAAAGTGAATTTCTCCTTGTAGTTTTGAAATCTAAAAACAGATGCTGAGCATAATAGTTCTTTTATTTGGTCAATAGATTCTTGACAATTTAGCGACCAGTAAAAAGGTGTCTGCTTCTGTGTTAGATTTGTAAGAGGCTTACAAATTTGAGCAAATTTTTTTTGTAAATTTTCTATAGTACCCTGCGAGTCCGAAAAAGCTCTGGACTTGGGTGACATTCTGTGGTAGTTTAAAATCTCGTACTGCCTGAATTTTTGCGGGGTTAGGTTTTACGCCGTCCTCAGTTAACAAATGTCCTAAATATTCGAGTTCCAGGCGTAAATACTCGCACTTGTCAGGCTGAGGTTTTAATATCGTTTCTCTCAGTCTGTCAAATAGCCTTACTTGGTTCTCGTTGTGTTCTTTTAAAGTTGAGCCGAATACGACAATGTCGTCGAGGTAAACAATACATTTTTTGTCTACCAATACTCTCAAGGTAGTGCCCTGGCGAATGTATCGGATAGGAATTCATTCCGAACCAATCCGAAGTCATCCGAGTTATTCCGGAATCTGTATCCGAACCAATCGATGTTAATTCGAAGCAATCCGAAAAAATGTATACATTTCGTTCGATCAAAATCGGTCATAAATTAATTCGACTCAATCCGGTTCAATTCGAACTTCCAATCCGAATAAATCCAAAAACAAATTTTCAATCCGAATGAATCTGAATTCAATTTTCAATTCAGTTGAATCAGAACCTGGATTCATTCAGATTGAAAATTCAATGTATATTAACCTGAATTCGGATTGATTTGGGTCAAACGAAATGTAAAACTTTTTTCGGATTAATCCGAATCGACTCGGATTGGTTCGGATACAGATTCCGGAATGATTCGGAGTCGTTCGGAAGAAATTCCTATCCGATACTTTTGCCAGGGTGTCTATCATCCTTTTGAAAGTAGCTGGAGCATTTTTGAAATCAAAGGACATTCTGTTAAATTCAACATGTCCGTCTGGTGTTGAGAAAGCCGTATACTTTTTTGAGGTCTCACTCATTGGGATTTTGTGAAACCCAGAGCTCAGGTCGAAGACTGAAAAGAATTTCGCATTCCCTAATTGGTCCAAAATGTCTTCAATGATGGGCAGTGGATGATGGCAAAGGTGATTTTGAGTCTTTCATGACACCTTTTTCCTTCAACTCATGCATTTGTGTTTTTATTTCCTCTTGGTGGCATTCAGGAGGACGATAGAATTAAAAATTTACTATTTTTTCGGTCTTTAAAATGATTCCATGTTCCACTAGATCGGTACATGGAAACGGGTCTCCTTCGAGGTTGTAAATATCACTTTACCCTGCTATTATTTTCCACAATTTAGGAGCTTCCGCTATTTCTACGTGCTTCAATCCAGTCTTGCTTAATAAATCTTGAATCCTTTTTACCTGTTTGTTTCCTCCGAAGTAACGCTCATTCTATTCGTTTCTTTCATTTGCTCTATTGCGTCGTACTCGATTTCTCGTGGTATTATCAACGGGTGTTTGTCATAATTGTACAGGGGTACAACTAAATCTTTGTTTTGTATTTTGTAATCGCCGTCAGGGATTGATTTGTGATTTTCTATGTAAATGTCTTGATCTTTGTCAATTACTTTTATCCGGGTTATTTGTGCTATATTACCAGGTAGAAATGTACCGTCCCCATAAAGGGGTAACTTTTTCTTGTCTACGTAAAGGAAGTCCTTAGTTAAATGGTATTTATCAAATGCGTTAAAAAAAGGCAGGCCGATGATACCTTTCTCTGGTAAGGGTAAATCATCATCAATTATATAAAAAAGATGAAGTTTTCATAAATATAATATTCTTATCGCTTGATTTGAATTATGTATATCTCTCCCTACGAAAAAAACGTTTTTTCATATCAAATGGTGTCTTTTTTGCTGGGATTTCCGATTTCTTTATAAGATTTATCGCGGCTCCGGAATCTACTAACAATCTGTAGGTACTTCCGTCTGAGTGTCTTCCATGTATGGACTGTAATTGTCCACTGATTGCTAAAACTCTGCCGATTCCTTGTAGTGGACGACCTGGTTTTGCTCTTTCTCTGTTACTTCGTAACATTCTAATGGGATTTGTGAATCCACCATATCCAGAATATTCCTTACTCTCGGTGGTCTTTTCTAATTCGCTCCGTTGTGAATACCCTGTTACCTAAGTTTAGTTGAGCATTGTCTCTCAAAGAGACTTGGTTTCTTACAATAGTAGGTCATTTGAATTCTTTGCTATAAGGGTAATCCATAGTTGGGAACTTCGGAGGGTTGGTTCCGCATTTGTGGCTCTTGGTTTCGTGCTGTTGGCGGTCCCGTGCTTCTGATCGGCTGTCTGTTCTTGTGGGGTTGTGGCGGTCGGGGTGCCGTCAAGACTTTTGTACGGAGACGTTCTCTGCACCACATTTCTGCTTCAAGTGCCTCGTGCACAACAACGTCATCGTGTCCGTTGAGAACTTCTACCGTGTGGATAATCTCCTTTGCCTGAGAGAGAAGTTCAAAGTATTCGATCGCTGCTATGTTGCCTCTCTATGTGGTGCCATGAGCGAGTGTCGTCAGGTGACTCGCAGTTGTGTGAGTGAAGGAATTTGAGGGTTGCCTTACTTCTATGTTGCATCTCTGTTTGGCGTCGTGCACAGATGTAGGCGGCTGGCTCGAATTTGACGGTTGCCTCGCTGCTGCGTTATAGCTCTGTCTAGTGTCTCGCGGGGATACAGGCAACTTGCTAGTATTGGCTGTTAAGGAATGCGGTGGTTGGTCAAGGGGCCCAAAGGTTCCTGGTACGTGCATTGCTGTTACACTGCTGTTCGCGAATCGCGTTATTAATGTTACAATATTTGGTATATTTTAAACCCTTTACTTTCGGGATCGAGGTACAGCGATTCCTCAAAGCTAATTCAGAGTAGATCGTCGGTTTATTAGAGGAAATAGAAGACGTGGAGCACCAACGTCGTACCTACTGACGCCAGCCTATATTCACTGAAATATTTCCTCACTTAGCCATATCGAAAACGTCGATGCAATTCAATTACCATTCGACGTATGCGAGAAGAACTTATCTACTAGGGAAATATCTGAACGAGATTTGTAAAAATTATCTTAAAACTAAAATAATGCTTACTTTTTTTCTCGTTGCGTCTCGTTCCGTGTCAGCCAGGTAGATAGCATTTGTACTTCGACGGCCGTGGGCGTCCTCCTGCTATGCGGTTGAACCGGGCGTGGCTCCATGATGCGTTTCTTTCAAAGGCTTATCGCTTGGTTCAGCGGACTCTCTCCGGGATGAGAATGTCGTCAGATCTTTTACCAAGGTTCCGTAGATGCCTTTGAAGTCTCGGCTTTTGGTGGTCGTTGCCTGGGCTTCGAACAGAATCCGTAGAGTCCTGGTTCGAATCGAATATCCTCGTGGTTTGAAATTACTGGGGTGTTCCGTAGATACTTCTTCCCCAGGATTTTGGGAGTGGGTCAATCCCACACGAGTGTGAAGCTTGCGGTACGAGCCAGAGGATAGTCGAAGGAGAGTTGTAGGCGAGTTGCAGGCGAGCTATAAACGAGCCGGAAACGATTTAAGCACCTGTTGCACACGATATTTTTTGTAACAAATGCAGGACATTTTCGATTTAAGAAACAATAAAAACCAGTTTTTCGCAAATTTATGCTAATTTTTGGAAATTTATGGTAAAATTGCCAAAAATTACCGGAAATTTTCGGTGTATTTGTAAATTACAGAAAATTTCCGGAAATTTAAAGTATTCAAAGCTTTTTAAAAGAAATCCAAAAATTTCCGATTTATGAAAAATAGCAAAATTAACGGAAATTGCAGGTATACAAAAATTTCCAAAATTTTTAGAGATTTTCGGTAATTAATCGGTAATTTATGGTAATTTATCAGTCATTCATGGTAAATTTAAATTACATGAAGTGAGTTTCTGATTCCGGCAGTCCTGGAAAGTAATTCTGAATCGAAATGCGCAAGCGCAACAGCAAGCAGCTTGAAAAAGTAATTTTGCTCAAAGAGCGCAAGAGCAACAGCTAGAAAGTCTTTTTATAACTGCTTTTTACCACTGTTTAGGAATTGGTCATTTCCCGCACGCGATACCTACCTCGAAAAGCGAACATTTCGTGCGTGCGTTAAAAAAAGATCTTTTTGTCCTCTTTTAATTTTTCCCTCCCTTCATCATTCTTTTTCACAAATTATTTTTTAAGACAATTCCAAACCCTAATCCTTTGCTCAGCACATTCTTTATCAAACCAGTCTCCTTTACCATTTTCTATACCTTTATAACCCTTTTCACTTCCTCATAGACAAAGCTTTGTAATGGTAACAATTTTGAAGACAGAGGATCATCGCGGAGATTGCCGAAGATTTCCGACAACCAAGCTCGAGATCCATTTTGCTCTCTATTTGAAAGTATTTTTTCTCGCGGTGCGCCATGAGAAGTTTCACTTCTAAAATGTCTCTATTTATGTTTGAATGGGGATGTGTGTGTATGTGGATGTGACTGTGTGGATGTCACACATTTTTGTGAACACGATAGCCTGAAGACGGTTGCAGATAAATTGATTAAATTTGGAGGGCTTATTTTCACCTCTAATATCTAAAATCTGACCAAAGGATTTCTAACAATATTTATTAAATTTTGTAAACACTTTATATTATTTGGAAAATCGGGTTTTCATAGTAAAACTTTTTTCATTAACATAATTAAAAGTTGATGAGAGAATAAAAAAGATTCGTGGATTCAAAACGAATCGATTGACCTATAATATTATAGGAAGTTATGCTTATTTATAATATTAAAAAAATCTGATTTTTATAGTTAAAATTTTTTCATTAAACTTATTCAAAAATGATGCATGTTAGTAAATTAATGACGGCTGGCGTGGGTCAGCGAGGCAGAAATGTATTCTCACTTTAAAGTTGATGAAATAAGATGCTAAATTACAATGGTGAAAAGCAGCCGATATTTTAAAGGTCTGGTGGAGATTCTACTAATGGTTTTTAATTATCATAATTATAATTTTACTCATTCCAATGCAACCATGATCCGAGTTCAACCCGCGAGTAAATTCAAATGTCTCATAAAAAAAATATTTGGTCATTTTTGTAAGCTTAACCCAGATGTAGGCTCCGCAAGCTACGACCACGATTCTTCTCTGGAAGATCGATCCCGATGCAACCGGAGGTTTATGTCGTCCTACTGGTCACTTCCCACAATACTTCGCGATTATCCAAAAAGAGGCAAAATCACCACACACCGTTCAAGAATCTCTCATTGTCAAGATGTGAACACTGTGTTAGAGCAAGCATTATGCCTTTTTGAATTCACAGGTTGAAACTAGAACCGATAATCAATATCACTTTAAGAAATGCAGCGCGTCCAACTGGTTCCCAGAAAGAGGTCACCAGTGCTCCCCACGAAAGTCGGAATGTAACTGACAAGAGAAAGCTGAATCTTACCCAGCCAAGCTGAGCGAGCTACCAATACTATCCTTTCGCGCCTGTAGTCGCCATGAGATACCATGCCATACAGAAGTTGATGCAATCTGTGATACCCTCCAGCATGGTATTGTCAACAATATAGTCCGGAGACTACTGTAGAAGCGTGGTGTTACCGCGTGAACAGATAACGTAGACTCATAGGCTACCATCTGAAAGTAAACAGTGACACATTTTGAACCAAATACCACTCAGTACGTCATCTTGGCAATCTACTGATCAACCCAATGAATCTGATTCCAATGTAGGTGCTGAGATCTCGAACGCTGTGAGAATGCTTCCCAGAAGATGAGAGCTTGATTATGTGCCAGGAGGTTCCACCTCATAGCTCATCATCGAAGCATCTTTACTAACAGTCCGAAGATCCATGTCTCCTAGAGACAGATCACTACGGGGAACTTCCTGCGAGTAAGATCTCGAGTGATAGAAGCTCCTTTCATAAGCAACTGAGTATCTTTCATAGCGTTATTGAATAATAGTTGAGAAAGAATACTGGCAGCACCTGTGTCATCCAGGCACAAAGAATATGATGATCGGCCGCCCTCACCTTAGCAGCCAGATGATCACGATACGAATAAGAAGTGAGTGATATCAAAATGAAAAAATAGCTTTTAATTGTCTAAATAGTTTCAACATTCTTTGCAGAAAGTGGTAGTGTGATCAACTTACTGTGAAACGTACAACAAAGAATACCAGCGAGGCTAGAAAGTAAGTCATGGCGACTTGAATGCGGCAAATGAATTGGCAGAATATGGAATGCACTCCTGATGAAGAAACGTTTAACTACGCCATGATGACTATGATCAATGAGTGACTTAATGTAACCGCAGTAAACAGTAAGACGTGGATTCAGACTCATGGGAAACAGCCACTTGTCTGCAGATAACAATATACAAGACACAGAGAATCCTCCAAAATTGATTTACCACCTGGTGACCGGCCACAAGTCGCAAGCATAAAGATTGAAAAGCTCTTGTGACAAGAAGATCGCGGGGCGATGAACTCCCAACAAAGCTGTCAAAATCTCAACCGAGCAGTTGCGTGGAACTAAATCAATCAAGAGAATTTCCATTTCAAGATTACATAGCGAGTTAGAAAGGGTTAGCTTGATTCAAATCCTTCCAGACGCAAATCGATAAACGGACTTCAGAATGTCAGCTTGGTTGCGAGGAGAAGATGGGAGTCTCGAAGAAAAGGCGGTCTAACTCATTGCAAGTCAGACGTCATTCTGCAAATTAACAGTTGTTTGATTCGAAAGTTCTTCGAAATTCAAATTCGTATTCTGCGATTCAAAAAGCCCCCCTTTGCAATTAATTCATAAAGGAATGCTAAAGTAATTTAACATTGCATTGCTTGTTTTCGGTTGCTTCGGCTATGATTTTGGTTTCGGTATGCTTATTTCTAGTTTCAGTTCAGCCCCGCAACAGTTGGTACACTTATGGTGATACATTTTTTTTACAAAGATATTTAAAAAATCAAGTCTAGTCATGCGTTTGGTGCCATATTGTTTTCCCCTCAGCACTCAGCGAATTAAAGTTAGTGCGATAAAGTGAAAATATGTGGCCTGGAGGTGAAGGAGATACATAGGAGTGAGCGAGATTAAATACGCCATCTCACTCAAGTATAAGCGAAGCCTCACTGCCTAATCTCGGCTGGTGCAACTGCACTCAGCGCCTAAAGAGGCTCTGAACTTTGCTTAAATTCAAGCAGTTTGGAGTGTCTCCACTCGGAGCCCCAGAGAGTTATAACCGGTCCTTCGATCCGGTCCCTCAATTGAGCTCTGTTGAGTAAATCGTAAGAAACCAAGATCAGAAACCCCGGAGGAAGTGCAAAGTTCCACATTTCGTTTTCAAAACGGATTATGTTTTTATCGACCTGCATTCTTTTTCTACGATTTTAAAGTTTGCGCAACGAACTTTTATCCTTTTAAATTTTGTACTAAACAGGTACGCAAAATCAATTAAAACTTTCCTTAAATGGCTCTAATTAGTTGTTCATTTACTCTTACGCTAGCTTCACTACCTTTATATATTGCTGTTATTGCTTTTAGAAGCTATCCATTGATTCCAGTCTCCTTCAGAACTTCCCAAAGTTTAATACTATCCACCTTGTCGAAGACTCTTTCCAGATCAACGCACATCAAGCTTATTTATCTACCTTCAAACTGTTTTCTATGATCTGTCTCAAACTAAATATTTGATCCGCACATGATCGTCCTGGTGTAAATTCACATTGGAAATCCTAGATCTTTTCTTGTGTTATTTCCATGACCATGACGTTACCAATAAGTATTATAGAGTAAAACGATAAATGCCTTTCTTCAATCATGTGGAACTTGCTCATTCTCAGCCCATATATTCATCAATCTCTTACACCAACGCCCTTACCATTCTTTAAACTCTGAATTATAACCCTAATCTGGGAGGCACGAATTTCTGTTTTGCCACTTTAAGCGAGATTTGCTAACATATCCTCTTCTATTTGTTAAAGTTTCTATAATCCGTAACTTCACCTCCATAGAATTTCTTGAAAAAGTCGTACACACTGTCTTTCACTGTCTCCATATCCCATGCCAGTTCAATAAAGGTATTCTTAATTTAGAACAACTATGTACTACTACTTCCCTTCCTAATCTTCTTAACCTATTTCCAAATTAATTTATCATTTCCTTACAAAAAAAAGATAGGCTCATTTTGAGTCGGATATTGATCCTTATTAAGATGCAGCGTTTTTTACTCAAAAAGAACTCAAATTGAGTTTTTAAACAAAAGAAAATTACGTAAAGTTACCCCGACAATAGATGAAGTAAGACCTTCAAAAAAAAAAGATGCAGAAAAAGTAAGCTTCGCTTTTTTCTGTGCTTCAAAATCATTTTTCACTATTTTATCTCATCCCGCTTTGATCTTATCTTTGCTTTCTGTTTACTAATATTTTTGCTTTTATGTTCTTATCCCTATAATCGTTTTCTCGTCTAATCCTTTAACTCGTAAAATTGATGAACTTATGGAAATGTTCATAGAAAATATTTATGTTTAGTCACATAGGTATATTTTTTATTATTTGATTTTTCTATATATGTAGGTTAATAACTTTAGTAAAATAATTGTGACCAGAAACAATTTGTTCTTCAGAAAAATGTATTCGATGTTATAACGAGTTTTGACTATCACAGAAAATTGTGATGTATATTGGTTAATTTATCAATGCCTAAAAATTTAATTTACAATATCAAAGTTGAAGTATATACATCAAATAAAAGGGACTTTTTATATGTCAAGAACATGGCTTTCAGTTTAGCGGTTAAGACGTACCGCGTGCTATTCTGAGTAGAAAATTGTCGCGATTAAGAAGCATAGGGTCGTGTGCAAGGCTTTGCATTTTCTTTGAAATTGTTACGTATAAAATGTACATGAGAGTTTTAACCAGAAATTTGGCAACCATAGTGTGATATAAAGTGTTCGGGAAAAGTTATGATGAATGGTGAGGATATGTACGGTGAGAGGGAAAAATCAGTTATTGTTTTGGTTCACGCCGTTCTAGCCTCTAGCGGAGAGGATGGCAATCAGACTAGTCAGCAGGAGCCCCGCATCGGTCAAAGACCATCGAACAAGATCGGACGAGAGAGGTCTAGCAAACAGGAACTCGAAAAACGATGAACGACCAAAGCCACCGGAAGTTTGGTTAAATTCCTAGCCTCGCGAAAGAAAGAAAGAGAAGATGCCAATAACGACGTGCACAACTGTGCTGAAAATCTTATTCAGAAAAATAGCAAAATTTAAAGAATTGACCCTTATGATTTTTTATCAACTCGATGAACTCGAGTCCATCTTCATTCTTCCGAAACCACCCTCGCAAAGAAACGGATCTGAATTTTTATAGAGGCAATTGCAGACTAGTGTCCCCATCGGGGCTGTTTTGTGAAACTGTTAGCCCTACAAAGAAACGTCAGATTAAAACGTATTCAAAATCACTTTGAATGCGATGCTGTCGAAAAGCAGATTTCTAGAGAACATCTCATGAATGCGATTCAATACTTGGCAATCGCATAGTTTCTGCTTCGCATTCAGTCGCATTCAATAGCATTGAGACAAATTCTGTTTCGTATTCAATCGCATTCTATAACACTAAAACATATTGGAACTCTCGCATCAAAAAGTATTGTATTTCCGTCCCAATCCGAGGTTGTCGCAAAGCAGGTTTCCAGAAAACATCTCGTGAATGCGAGGCAATACTTTTTAATCTGACGTTTTTGCAGGGAGGATATCATCCCCTGGTGTATTGGGCTTATCAAAACATTAGTGGGTCAAAAAGTTTGATAATTGTAGAAATTTCCCAATTTACCCAAATAAATATTTACACAATGAGTGATGCTTAATCAACTTCAGTTTGTATTAGCATGATACAAAAACTACCTATTATATTTTTAAAGTAGTTAAACTACCCCCAGACATACTCGCACTAGCTTTTTTACCGGATGTTAACAGATCGGAATGGTTTTTTTCGGATCTTAATCATATTTTCAATAATATTGTAGGATAGACAGCGATTAGCGATAGTAGAGTAGGACGCAAGTTAGGTCGCATACCTTTAGGGGTTAGCGTAGGAGTTTGGGGATGCAACCCTGAGTGGCCTTGCAGGGCCCAAGGACGTCAGTTCGATCACGGCGCATGACAAAGCACAACGTCTAAATGTAATATTGTATTGGTTTGTGCTAAGAAAGTGATGCTAACTTACATTTTGGATTGCAGTGATGATAAAGTGACGATATTTGTGAAAAATGTAGATGTTTATGATGATAAGTGACGATATTTGTGAATAGCGACGATGTTTGTGAAAAAACCACGATATTTGTGGTGAAATGTGACGACGCAAACTGACGCTAATATTAATTTTGGATTGCAGTGAGGAGTAAGTGACGATATTTGTAAAAAATAACTATGTTTGTGATAAACAGTGACGATACTTCTGAAAAGCGACGACATTTATGAAAAAACGACGTTATTTGAGATGAAAAATGACTCTTTTTGTGAGGAAAACGTAAGATGCAAAGTGATCTGGGGAAGTGCAACGACGCAACTATACGAAGTAAAGACGGAAGCTAATACGATAGCTAAGGCGAATGTTGAAGACGAGTAAAGCTGCTTCAGGAGACGGAGTAGCGAAGCTGAGTGACGCACAAAGAACCTGAGAAAAGCTGTAGCGGAGGAAAAGACACTGGTGACGTGGCATGTTTGGAACGCGTTCACAAGCGAAAGGTAAGAGATTGGCGGAAAATTCCACCACAGCCCTTGAGCCGAGAGACGTGGATTTAGAAGAGAAGAAGAGAGGAGAGAAGGGCGGAGAGTTCTTCCCCGCTCGAAGTACGTTAGACCCTCGAGGAAGACCAGCTTTCTTTCCTGACTTCTTCGTCAGCTGACTGGTGACGAAGAAGACGACGAGCACGAAAGAGGAAAAACAACCTTAAACGACGCCGTGATTCCATCCGAACATGAAATGGCTGATGCACAGAGAATAGCCGACAGACTTGCACCAACTGGTATGTGCAAAGGAGGCGCTGTAAGGCCTTGCGAAAACATGGCTCGAAACCCAGAAAACAGTTAAAACGTGGGATACCTTGAATATCTTACAGAAGAGTTTAGCAAAGTTGTTAATGGACGTGATTTACACATGTTAATGTCGAAGCGAAAAAAGCAGCATAACACATACCACTTCGCTTGCAATGCGGCCTTTTTGGATACATTGCAACCCAGTGTACTGGCAGAAAAGGCGAATCCAGTAACACCAATCCAGAAAAGCATTGATATGTGAAGATGGTCTAACGCCAGCAAGATAGACCCATTAGAAAATATAAAGATGTCCACATCAATGGGCACCAGGTGACATGTCAGATAGACCCTGGTTTCTGTAAAAGCTATAGGCAGTTTTTCTTCGACGGTAAAAGTTGGCGAGGAAGACTACAGTATGCGATTCCACGTGGCAAAATTAAACAAATTTGAAGCAATAGTTGGTAATTCATTATTTAAAAGACGCAGTTATATTGTTAACGGAAAATTCGACACGCGTAATAAAAAAGCCGTGAGACAAAAATAATTTTATATTTCAAATACGCGATGCTTAATTTTACAGAACCCAGAAATGCGAAAAAAGCAGAAAGTTTTTAAGGGCTTGCCAGATATTTCAGAAAGTTTATAGAAGGATTTACGTGGTTAGCAAAGCAGTTACGCGAATGTATTAAAAATACAAATAAATACTTTTTTCACGACTAGCAACACAAAGCGTGTAAAACGTTAAAGCAAGCAATGAGCGAAGCGCTCGTACTTCGCTTATTCGATTCAGCCTTAGAGACAGAGGTTCATACCAATGCCTTGATAGGCGGGTTTGGTGCTATTCTGATATAAAAATGTAACTAAGATCAAATGATGCATCCGTGTCAATTTCTCCGCCGTAAAATTTCCGACGCAGAGCATAGGTACTCCAGTTATCAGCTTGAGGTATAAGCTATTATGTTTGCTTTGCAAAATTTTAGAGTTTACCTTTTAAGAGTACCTTTCGAAATTTTAGCTGTCTGCGCCGCTTTTAAAATGACTATGGAGAAAAATAGAATTAATTCCGCGAGTCGCCAGGTGGGCAATGGAATTTACAAGAGTTCAATTACACGATTAAACACCGTTCAGTATCGCGAATGCGATGAGTTGACACCCTGAGCCGCAGTGCGATTATTTTAATGATTCAAGACCCAATGTTAGAGCGCCTGCGACTAGCACAACAATCTTACGACAATGTCAAGCTGATCACGCAGCTTCTTCAAAGCGGCCCTTACGATGACTACATAATCGAAGCTGAAATTCTATACAAAGAAAAGGATGGCAATAAATTACTTGTCGTTCCAAAGAAGATGCAACGAGAAATAACCGAATGTGTACATGGATTGGCTCACTTTACTGTGAAGAAGAGGAAGGAGTTGCTATATCGTGAATATTGATCGACAGAGCGAAAGGAAAAATCGAAACTAATTTTCAAAATTGCGTGCCGTGCATTGTATGGCAGAAGAAACGAGGTAAAGGGGAAGGTTTTCTGCACCCGATTGCTAAAGGAGAAGGTCCAATGGAGACGCTACACATGGATCATGGCGGCCCACTACCATTAACAAGGAAGGCTTATAAACACATCCTTACAATTATAGACAGATTTATGAAGTACATATGGATTTTTCCCATAAAATCGACTACCGCAAAAGGAGCCATAAGAAGTTTAAGATCCTCCAAAAGTCGTTTGAAAACCCACGAAGAATCATTGCCGATAGGAAAATGGCTTCACATCCAACGAATTCGAAGATTTTTGCAAAGAAGAACAGATCGAGAACATAAAGACGACCACCGGTATTCCCAGAGGGAATGGCCAAGTTGAAATAGTTCACCGTAAACTAGAGGAAGTCTTCACGAAGCTTGCAATACAGGAAACTCTCGAGTGGTTTAAACACGTTAGCCAGTTTCAACGTGCTTTGAACTCGACCCACCAACGAAGTATTGCCTCGACACCATTCGAAGTGCTCATTGGATTCCCAATGAGAAGCAATGAGAACATCCGCTTCAAAGAAATTATACAGGAGGCTCCAGTACAAAAATTCGATGAGACGAGAGAAGAACTGCGAAAACAAGCAAATAAAGTTGCCATTACCAGAACGCAACAAGGACCGGGTTTAAAAATTAAAAAGTTTGGACCCGAAAAAGTAACTTAAGTTGAAGGAAACAAAAGATACCACGTAGAAAAAATCTACGAACCAAGCTATAACGACGAAGGATCTGTACACAGTTAATTCAAGTTCAGCAGAGAACATGACATCGTGGAATGGCTTCAATGAAGACAATTCATTGGCATCAGACGACAGTAGTCAGAATGACCGAATGTAGGATAGATAGCGATTAGCGATAGTAGACTAGGACGTAAACTAGATCGCATACCTTTAGGGGTTAGCGTAGGAGTTCGGGGATGCGACCTTGAGCGGCCTTTCTGGGCTCAAGGACGTCATTCCGAATACGGCCATTGACGAAGCACGACGACTCAATGTAATATTATTATGCTGTTTTGTTTCTAAGATATATGTCTTAAATATCAATTGCTTTGTTTATCACCCTCACTCCCACAATGTAAAAATGAGACGAATTCACCAATCCAACCTGAAATACCTCATAAAAGATCAGAGATTGCACCTACCAAAATTTATAAAAAACCTTTAAATAAAAGTTGCACATCCGATGATGAATGATGAACATGAATGATTTCCAAAAATTCCAAGAGCGGTGTGAGCTACACTAATTCTGTAACCAGTCAAAGGGGTACCTTTCCACTTCCACAAGAAGATGTGTAATTAAGTTATCACTAATTCTTTAGGGTGGAGGAGCTTGAAAAGAGAGACTATGTGTGACAAAATTATCAAAATTCATTAATTTACACATTTTAGTCGCGTGTGGCTCGCAAGTTTGAGCACGCCTGCGGCGCGAGTCTATCAAATCTCGCGCTTCGCGCTCGACAATGAGTTTACCTCACATTATGCTCTCAGTTTTTATACTTTCCTCACATGTGTGCATTAACTTTCAAAATTAAAGGTAAAACCATAAACAACTATAATTTGGTGATTGTGAATTCTCTGTTGTTAAAGCTCCTTCGGTCCTCGGTCTGAAACTGCTTATTCAGATATAGTAAAATAAAGTACAAATTTTATTTGTCATGATTTATAAATATTTGTTCCCTATTTTGCCATTATTTTTCATTTGCAACTACCCTGAAAAATGTATTATTTCAATAAATGTATATTTTTACAATTCATAATATACATTGATATTGAAACAGACGTATTTTCATTGTTTTGTTTTTATAATTTAAAAAAAGTGCGCGTTCGATCAAACAATGGTCGAAAGCAAATTTTTCGTTCTAATTTAGGCGAAAAATTTGGTTATGAAACATTTTATTGTACCTTGTGTCGTTTTTTCTAACATTAAATTTTTTTATTCCTAATGTTATTTTTTACGATTTAAACCAAAAACTACGAGTCCTATAAAAAATGATTAATAAAATGTTTTTAGATCTACAGGATGCCCCAGTACTCAAGGTACATTTTTATATTTTTGAATTACGCATAAAAAATGGAGTTGAAAATAATCATACAAATTTGTTTTGTAAAGTTAATAATTAATTAGCAATAAACGATTAGAGATTAACCAATCGGAAGCATGCGTTAGATGGACGACAGTCCATGATGAGGGTGTGTGCGCAAAAGAGTAATCTTAAATTTGCAGGAGGTTGTGAATATCTACGGTGCAACTTCACACGGCAACTGAGGGACGAGATTCTTAGAAAATATCTTTTTCTTTAGAATGCACGTTGAATTATTTGAACTTCCTTCGAGTATTTATAATTCTGTAGAATTCAAACGAATTCTTAGAATTCACTTGTGGTCCTTTGAATTCTTTTGAAGTTTTTGGCAATTATTTTGACACCTTTACAGTACACCATAAATTATTTTGAATTTCTCCAAGTCTTTTGTATTCTCTGAATTTCAAATTCTCTGAAATCTTTTGTATTCTCTAAATTTTTATGAAATTCTATAAAATTTTTTAATTCTGTGAATGCTTTTGAACTTTGTGCATTCATTTTCACTCTGTGAATCGTTCCGAATTTTCCAAATTCTTCCTAATTCTTTGAATTCTTCTTAATTCTATGAATCCTTCCACTATTCTTTGATTTCTTCCGAATTCTCTGAATTCTTCCAAATTTTTTGCATTCCCTGATTTATTCTGAATTTTCTGAATTGTTAAAAATTATATCAACTCTCTAAACCGTTTTGAATTTGTTGAATTCACGGTATCACTGAATTTTTAAAAATATTTTTTAATTATCTTGAAATCATTAGAATACACGTTGAATTATTATTATTATTTATTCTTCAGAATTAATTTTTTTTTTAATTCTCTTGAAATCTTTACCATACACCATGAACTGTTCTAACTTTCTCCAAGTCTTTTGTATTCATTAAACTCTCCTGAATTATTCTAAATTCTTTTATAAATTTATAAATGTCTGAATTATTTCCAATTCTCTGAAATATTTAGAATTCTATGCATTCTTTTGTATTGTCTTTTTTTTAAATTATCTGAATTCTTTTGAAATTTTCTGAATTATTTGAACTTTTCTGAATTTTTTAATTCTCACGAGACCACTGGAATACATTTCAAGTTACTTTGATTTCCATCGAGTACGTTATATTCTGTAGAATTCAAACGAATTCCTAGAATCCACATGTACTCCTTTGACTTCTTTTGAAGTTTTTTTGAACTCTCTTAAAACATTTACAATACACCGTTAATTATTTTTAATTTCTACAATTCTTTCGTATTATCTGAATTCTCCTGAATTCTTTTGAATTTTCCGAAAGATTTTGTATTCAAATAGTCTTCTGAATTATTTTTCAGTTTTCTGAATTCTTTCGATATCTTCAGAATACGCGTTGAATTATTTTGAATTCTGAAGAATTCTGTAGAATTCTTCAGGATTCAAAATATTCGAAGAAACTTAAAGTAGTTGTATTCTAAAGATTTCAAGTGAATTAAAAATATTCAAAAGGAGGATTTCAAACTGACTCAAGGTGCGTTCTAATGATTTCAAGATAATTAAATTTTTTTTAATATTCAGTGATATCGTGAGAATTCTACGAATTCAGAGTAGTTTAAAGCATTCATAACATTTCGAAACAATTCAGAGAATTCAGAAGAATTTAGAGAAACTAGAAGAATTCTAAGAATTCCGAAGAATCCACAGATTTCAAAAGAATTCACAGAATTCAAAATGAATTTAGATAATCTAAAATTTTTTAGATAATGCAAAAGAATTCATAGAATTTAAAATATGTTACAGAATTCAAAAGAATTCAGGCAATTTAAAAATTATCAGAGAATTCAGAATAATTCAGGAGAGTTCATAGAATACAACAGACTTGCAGAAATTCAGATCAATTCATGGTGTTTTATAATACAGAATCAAAAATATTCAAAGAATGTAAAAATAACTCAACTTGTCACAGAATTTAAAAAAATCATAGAATTTTAAAAGGATTTAAAGAATACAAGAGAACTCATAGAATTCACAAATTTTCAGACAATTGAGAAGAATTCAGAGACACAAAAAGAATTCAGACAATTGAAGAAAATTAAGAGAATTCGGAAGAATTTAGAGAATAGCGGAACAATTCAAGAAATTCAGAAGAATTTAGAGGATTGGGAAGAATTCACAGAGTGCAAAAGAATACATAAACTTAAAAAACATTCACAGAATTAAAAAAAATTATAGAATTTCAAAAAACTTTAGAGAATACAAAAGAATTCATAGAATTCAAAAGATTTCAGAGAATTTGAAATTCAGAGAATACAAATGACTTGGAGAAATTCAAAATAATTCAAGGTGTACTGTAAAGGTTTTAAGAGAATTGCAAAAACTTCAAAAGAATTCAAAGGAGCACAAGTGAATTCTAAGAATTCGTTTGAATTCTACAGAATTAGAAATACTCGAGGGAAGTGCGCATTTCAAAGGAAATGATATTTTCTAATAATCTCGTCTCTCAGTTGCCGTGTGAAGTTGCACCATTGATATTCACAACCTCCTGCAAATTTAAAATTACTCTTTTGCGCACACACCCTCATCAGTGACACATGGACTGTCGTCCATATAACGCATGCTTCCGATTGGTTAATCTCTAGTTGGTAATTACTCATTAATTATTAACTTTACAACAAATTTTTATTATTATTTTCAACTTCATTTTTTATGAGGAATTCAAAAATATAAAAATGTACCTTGAGTACTGGGACACCCTGTATATTGAGTGACCAATTTTTGTCTATTCA
>CAKNWT010256756.1:0-11747 GCA_932066315.1 Andricus coriarius
AGTTTTCATAGAAATTGATTAATTTTTTAAACAAATAATTAAATGTCAACCAAAAATATTTGAATTAAAAATAAAAAACAGTTGTATTCAACTAAAAAATAAGAATTTTTAATAAAATAATTGAATCTTTATCCAAAACAGCTAATTTACAACCATAAAGTTGCAGTTTTATACAAAAAAGATGAAATATTTTCCAAAAGGGATTAATTTTCGAACCCGAAACACAAATTTTCAACAAAACTGTTGAAATTTCCACTAAGACAGATATTAAATTTTAAGATTTAAAACAATTGAAGTAAAAGTTCATTTTCGCCGAAACTGTTGAATTTTGAAGTAAAAATAAAAAGAATTTGATATAAGAAATTTTAATTTTAAACCGAAAAAGACGATTTAAATAAATTATAATAAAATTTTCGGGTAAAAATAGTTAAATTTTTCTATTGGGTTCTATTTATTCAGTTTGCAATCAAGTAGCAAAACAAGCAAAATTGGGAAAAGGGAGAAATTGGGGAAAGAGACTGAAGTGTTTTCTAGTGAACTTTGTTAAATAATTGTAGCGGTTCCAAAGATTTAGAGCGATTTTAAAATTTGAAAATTTGAAAAAATCTCCTAGGATTTCCATGATTTCTAGGGATAATGACGTTTTTGCTAGAGAACTTCAAAGAATAATTTTAATTCAATTTATATTTAAGGTTTTTCAAATAATTTTAAAGGATTTCAAGAGATAAACAAAATTTCAAGGGATATGAAAGAATTTTTTTTAAATGTCCAAAAATATCAAACAATTTCTAGAAAACTTTGGAAAATAATGAAATTTCACTGAATTTCAATATTTTACGGATCTTATTAAATTTCCAAGGATTTCAAGATATTTCAATTATTTCTCGAGATTTGAACGGTATGTTTACAAAGAACCTTAAGGAATAGGTTACACTAAAATTATATTCCAGGTTTTTAAAATGATTTATATTTATTTAAACGGATTTTTACGATCTCCAATGATTTTAAGAGATTTCAGTAACCTTTTTTCATTAAATTGTATTTTTTATAGATGTGCGGTTGTTTTTAAAAAATAAAAAGTTTCTTATATGATTTAAAAAGACTATTTTTCATGCTTTTACATTAAGTTTTCCTTAACGAGGTTTAATAAGTGTATAATTAGTTATAAAGTGACCAATAAATTAGTAGGTTATTGCCGGGAACTATGTAGACAACCTCAAGTTTTACAATTAATATGGCTTTCATCTCCATAGCTCATGAAAACATCTATTCTGATTTAATATTATCAGGATAGATACCATCCATCATGCTTCATGAAAGTAAGGATTCTTTGAAAGAAGAAGCTCTTTATAAAGCACTTCATTTTTAGTACCGAGAGGGGCAAAACAATTGTGGATCAAACTTCCAAACGTGGAATCATGATAATATTCAAGTTAGATGGTTTCTTCATTTTCATAAATTATCCAACTTTTTGTGCAACTGTCGACTTTGAATCGCTTTTCCAACTTATCCGAAATGTCATCACAATTATTTCGAAGTGTACATAATATTATGCTACTAACAAGCTGCAATTTCATCCAACTAAATTTGTGATTAGTGGAGAGTTATGGCAGTTGAGAACATAATTTGAAGTCTTGTTAAACAAACGAAGTTTGAGCTATTGAAATTGGATTGGAAGGAGACATTACTCAATTTATTATAAAACCAAGTTCGTTATCAATACAAAAATTATGTTTTTTATGAGGAATTGTTATGACTAAAATTCTAAGGTAACTTTTTTGCTTTGAAGTTCCAAAATCTTGAAAATTTTGATGTCTTTCAATTAGTAGAGTTAAAATGGTTTCATTTTGCTCTCTAACATCCTTATAGTTTTATCAGGACAATAAATAAGGATTAATTAACCTAAATAACCCCTAAGGACTACTTTGCCTCCTTAAATTACATATATACAAATTTAAAAAATGCCAGATAAGAAAGCTATTCTGCGCAATCAAAAGCAACTACCCTTAATGAAAAAAAATCATCGAAATATCTTAAAATACGTTTCTTGACCCTCCAATACAACATTTAAATTTTTCTTAACTTTAGATATAAAGAAACTGCGCTGCGCAGAACCATTATGTTCAACATTATTATATCAAATGTATACCATATTTAATTATTTATCTCAAGATGATACTGCTTATTCAGATTTTGCATAATAATGTACAAATTTAATTTTTTATGATTACTTCAATATTCGCTCTTTATTTTGCATTCATTTTTATTCTCAACTTGCCTGAAAAATCTATCATTTCAATAAATTTATATTATCACAACTTATAATATATAATATATTTTCATTGTCTTGTTTTTATAATTATACAGAATGTGTGTCCTATAAAAAAATGTTCTAATCATACATTTCATTGCAACTTGCGTCGTTTCTCCATAAATTTAATTTGTTTATTTTCAATGTTATTTTTGACGATTTAAGCTAAAAGTAAAATTTTACATAAAACCAATACCTTCTCATCAGGATAAGAATGTAAAAATGGTAATTTTTTTACAATTGTTCATTAGCAAGAGTTTTTGGTGACACTGAACTAGAAGATGAAGAAATTAATACAAATATGTAAAAATGCAACAGAGATCACGTATCAATAATGTTTAGCATAATTTTCTCCATTTCTTTTTTGTATCATATTTCTAAATTTTTTGCAGAGAATTTTTTGCATGTACAATAATATATTTGGAATTTGTGTGAATTGTAATAAATAAAATCTCAATTAAATATGTTCTTAAATTTCAGGTAATTTTGGGGTTTTTGCACTTTTGCAATTGATAAAATCTTCATTGAATATCTAATTATTAACTATTTTTATTAATTAAATATTATTTTTTTATTTTTAAGCAAAAAACCAAGCCATTACGTTCAACACTTTTTTTTTAACTTTCAGGTATATTTATATTTTGTGCAATTTTGTAATTAATAAAATCCTAATTAAATATTTCATTATTAATTACGTTTGATAATTAATTATTATTACTCATTTTTAAGTGAAAAAAATCAATCCATTACGTTCAACTTTTTTTTCTCAAATTTCAAGTCTTTTTGGATTTTTTGCAATTTCGCATTCAGAGCACAAATTTTAAAATGGTAAAACTTTTAGTACTTCCAATTTGGAAGATTTAACAAATTTTTGAAGACTGTTGTATAATATTTCAGGCCCTGATACGGAAAATAAAACGTCCATCACGATTTCGAATTTAGTTTAAACTCTTAAAATAGATTTTACTATTTCAATCAATGAAATAAAAAAAACTGATTTACGAGTTTACATCCCAAGTGCTGTTTTAATTGGTTGGATTTTCACTAATTCAGATTTATAGGAAAACTAACGAGATTATTAATTGACTAATACAATACTGATAGCTTTAATAAAAATGCAATAAAATTTGAAAATAAAGTTGAAAAAATCTGAAATTAAACACTGACCTAGTTTTTAACTATTTCTATTGATTTTTCTTTTTTAAATACCCCTATCTCATTCTTGACAAACTCCACCCAACAATGCACCTGGAACAAAGGCTTTGATATTTCCCTCGGATGATGAAGTTTCTCCATTAAATTAAGAATAATAATTAGATCGTAGGCGCACAGTAATTGATAGCAAAGGTACATTTAAAAATGTGATTATAAAAAATGTAACTATTATTTTCAACATATTCTTTAACCATGCTTATTGCTTGAAGAAAATGGTCAATGTTCAATCGGATGGTCCACAAATTTTGTTTTTGCATTTTCATGCATATCACCCCCAAATTCGTTCGAAACTACAAAAAAAATTCATTTTTTTATAACAAAAAAAATATGTATTCGATAAAAAAAAAGACTTTTTTGTCAATTTTATTCAGAATCGACAATATTAGGTATTTATTATTGTATTTAGCAATTTTCTCTTAGAATAAAGTTAGAAAAACTCGGGTTTTAAAAAAAACATTCCACTTTTTGTCCAATTTTCAATTAGAGTGAGGTAATAATTAATTAATGTTAACATAAATAATCGTTAAACAATTTATTATTATTGTTGATAATATTCAATTTGAATAATGCTAGAAAGTTGCGTTTTGTTCTGAAATTTTCAACTATTTGTCTACTTTTCACGTCAAGTGAGTCAATAATTGATTGAATTTAGCAAAAATAATTATTTAATAAATTATTATTGTTTATAACTATCTTCTTCTTTATTAATGCTAGATAGTTGCGGTTTCTTCTGAAATGTTTAACTTTTTACCCACTTTTTACTCAGTAAAGTTGTAAATAATGCAATTTAACAAACTATCTTCTTTTAGATAAGTGCTAAAAAGTTGCGGTTTTTGTCTGAACTCTGAAGCTTTTTGTCCACCTTTTACTTAGTGAGGTAATGATTTTAATGCAAGATAAAAAAAATCATTTAAACAATTGCGTACCTATTGTTTATAACAATATTTTCTAAAAGTAATCCTAGAAAGTTGCTTTTTTTCTGAAATCTTTAGTTTTTCTCTGACTTTTTAGTTATGAATAATTAATAAATTAAACTTAACAAGAATCATTTTTAAATAGTATTGTATTGTGTGTTGATAGCAAAAAATCTATCTTACACAAGATACAAAAACAAAGAATGGCACGGTGAGCCTCAATCAGCTTTAACCTAAAAAAACAATCACAACAAGTTTTTTTGCGGAATATTCTTATACCTAGTATGCACATATTTTGCACACAAAAATAAAATAATCGTGTGAGCGCTTTTTGGAAAATACCAAATTTTGTTTATAAACAAAAAATAAAATGTTTGAAAAAAGGTTGCTTTACTCAGGGATGGTTAAGAACTAAATATAGTCACAAACAGTTCTACTAAAGTTGTTGCACAATTTTAACGGTTGAATCTACAAATGGTTATATATTCCTTTAGTGCAAAAGTTTATTAGAAAATTATCTTACTGGACTTTTTTTTGCAGAATTTTCTTCTCAAATGATGTTCGGATATTTCTGATATGCAATTAAAAAAATCGTGATAGCGCTTTTTTCAAAAAACAATTCTTATTCTTCTTGCTTAAAAACTGACTAAAATATTCTTATGAAATTTTGTTCCCAAATAAGAAAAGTTTAATCTACAGACGTTTTTGTACATTTAAGAAAAACACTTTTATCACAGCAAAAGTTGTTGTAACATTTTTATAATCTCCCGTTCATCTCAGGTTGTAATTAAATGATACTGGAGTGGTTTTAACAATAAAAAAAATAATCAAGAAATAAAAGCTTAAAATTTTGCAAAAAAATTTTGTATGGCGAAATTTTTTTGTTCTGTTAAAAAGCGCGGGTAATTTCTGGGATCCATGTAAGAAATTTGAAGCATATTTCAAATATCTGTTTTATTTCAAAAAAACATATTCACAAAAAAGAAAGAGGTTGTTTAAAATATGATTCTCTCTGATTTTTATTTATTATTTCTTCATAACTAAAAATTCAACTGAAAGTTAAACATTTCAGAAAAATAGTAACTTTCTAGCACTTATCGAAGAGAAAGTAGTTATAAAAAATAATAAACTGATTAAACAACTATTTTCATTCAAATGCATTAATTATTGCTATACTAATTAAAAAAAAAAAAGTTAAAAATTTCAGAAAAAAAACTGCAACTGCCTAGCATTAATGTAGGAGAAGATAGCTATAAACAATAATAATTTGTTTAGGCAATTAGGATTGTTAGATTTTATTAATTATTATCTCACTCTAAGTACAAAGTGGAAAAAAGTTGAAAATTTCAGAAAAACCCGCAACTATCTAGCATTACTACAGAAGAAGATAGTTGTAAAATAAATAATAATAAATTATTTAAACAATAATGTTTGTTAACTTGCATTAAATATTACCTCACGAAGTGAAAAGTGGACAGAAAGTTTAAATTTTTAGGAAAAAACCGCAGCTATCTAGCATTACTATAGGAGAAGATATTTATAAACAATGATAGATTTTTTAAACAATAACGTTTCTTAAATTGCTTTAAGCGGAAAATGGACAAAAAGTAAAAAATTTCAACAACGAAAAATCCCGCCACTATCTAGCATTACTATAAGAGAAGGTAGTTATAAACAATAACAATTTGTTTTAAGCAATTGTTTTTGCTGAATTGCATTAAATATTAACCCACTCCAAGTGAATAGTGGACATAAAGTGGAAAATTTCAGAAAAAAACTGCAATTTCTAGCATTATTCAAAGAAAATATTTTAAACAATCATGACAAGTTGTTTAAACAATGATTTTTGTTAACAATTATTAACTATCACCTCACTCTAATTGCAGATTGGACAAAAAGACGAAATTTTTTGCAAAACCCGCGACTTTCTATCTCTATTCTAAGAGAAAATTGCTAAAAGCAATAAGAAATTGTTTAAACAATTTATGTGGACATCTAATTAGCAGCATTGGGCTGATATTCAAAAAGTTATTTTTTATTCGTATGCTATAGCTAGTTATGAAGAGAAATCTTGAGTTTCAACTCGATTCACTTAATATTGACGATTCTGAATAAAATTGACAAAAATGTATTTTTTTGTTATTGAAAATACGTGTTAAACTTCATGGGACCACCTCTAAATATCATTTTTTGTTTTAAAAAAATGGATTTATTTTTGTATGGGTTCGAGTAAATCTCCAGGCGATATGCATAAAAAATCGAGACAAAAAATTCTAATGCATTTTTGGACCACCCTAATGAAAATTTTGGATCTTAGCAGTATTTCTAGATTCTAAAAATTCTTGCATCACTTTTTAGAACCTTATAAAACGTTAATGATTCCCAACTTGATTCAAATGAAATAAAAATAAATATATTGACCCAGACTTTTTTTTTCTTGCAATTAAATTAAACCACTACATTCTTCAATAAATCCTGAATAGCCATCCAATTAAATAAATACTCACTTGTGCTAGAAATTAGTCGAAGTGTTTTTTGCAAAAAAATATTGATTAAGCAACATATTTTTCCGATTTGAGCTTTTCATGCGAATGAAGAAGGTCAAGTAGTTATTCATATTTCGAGGTTGATCGACTATCATTCCGTTCTTTTATATAATTTTTAATTATTTTCAATGCCCTAATTCTTCCTGGGGAAATCTGGAAATTTTTGTTAATCTAATAAAACAATATTTTTTAATTATTATAAGTCTACATGCACAAACATTATTGAAATAAAATCTTGGTGCGCTTTTTGTATAATGTTAAATATTTATTTCATTTTGATTTGATTTAAATTTTGTTTAGTAACTTATTTTTTCAACGTTTCAGGCTTTTCACGAAATTATAATCATTTTTTATGTATGTTATGTAATTTTCGCTTAAAATTTTTATTTCGCTTTCATAAAATTTGGAAAAGACACTTGAAAATTAGGTGATAGTGTCTTACGGGTGGCATTATTTAATTTGAAACTTTTATTGAAGTAATTGAGGACATGTCAGGTTAAAACGGATTATTGATTTGATCATTGGTTTTAATTTTTTTGTCAACTATAAAATATAATTGTTTCCAAACGATACAATATTTAAAGATTTAAAAATAAAAACCAGACCATTTACAAGGTTTCATTATATGCTTTCAATTCCATATTGTTTAATTTTAAACCACTCCTAGTTTTAAATAATATAATGTTGAAAGTTTGAAGCTGAAAGCTGATCATCAAGCTCATTTTTTTAATTTACAGTTTCGAAAGATTTAAGAATGGGAAAATCATAAAACTTTTATAATATTTGAAATCATTCTGGCTTTTTTTATATAATAAACGAAGAAGGTTTAAAACTTCACTCATACTTGAAATTAAAAAATTGTAATTATAATAGATTTTAACAATTCATTCATAATTTTTATTGAAACTAATATTAGATGTACAATATAAGAATATTAGGCTTCTTCTTAATTCCAAGTATTTTAGTAGATAAAAGAACATTATTTCCTTTTACACTTATGTTTTTTTTTAAACTTTCAATTCTTTTTGATAATAAAATTAACACATTTAAAAAAAACTGGAATAGAAAAAAACAAAAGCATCTCTGCGAACCAACTTCCTACTGCAAACACTTGTCGATTATTATTAGCAATTAAATTATGATTTAAATATGATACAATTTACTGCCGTTCTTGGATTAAATTAAAACAAATGTTTTGTGACGTTATTCAAAAATTGTTATATTACCTTTAAAAGGAAAATGTCAAGATGACAATGAAATTGATGGAGATTGATTTCGGTGTTCTTTATCCAATAAGTAATGCCAGATACAAGGCTGTTCTTCGATGTTAGCTATAACATCTCATGGGGTTTCGATACCAAGGACCTATTACGAGAAACGAATCTGTTATCGGATTTCCGTCTAATGGAAACCAGAAGGTACAAATGTATGAACCGAATTCGAGATAAACGAACATTAATGTGATAAAAGTAGAAAAAACAAAATGTTTTTGTATTTCTCGATAAAGTTTCTATTTAAGATTCAGTTACCAAAATCATTTATGATCATCACTCACACGGAGATTTTTTAAAATTTTATTATCGATTTTCTGGGGTCGAATCATATCGAAATATGTCAAAAAAGTATATTTAAAAATTTAGGTAATTACAAACTGGTTCATAATTATTGATTGAGAAGAAAAACTTTCAAAAAGCCTTAATGAACCGTAATATTACGTAAAATTCAAATTTGTTCAATGTGTTACAAAAACTGTATCTCTGGTGTTTCTGAAATTTCTCTAATGTATTGAAAAATCATCTCGAATGGATTTATGACGTTTTGTTTGCTTACTCCTCATCTAAAAATAGTCTTATCGACTTATTTCCTCTTTTGCTGGGAATAAACTAAGAGCCACTATAACATTTTTAATCTAATTATATTTCCTCTTAGGATGATTAAGGATAGAAATAAAACGCGAATTTGTCATCAGGCCTAATTTTTTTTTAATTGAGAGAAAAGCTAGTACATGCTTTTGATTTTCATATTTAATTGCATACATATGGTTTTTCCCCATTTCTGTTGCTTCTCGACGAAGATTTTCTCGTCCTTCATACATTTTTCAGTAGGTAGCTATCCAATTATAAAGAACACTTAGTTTCTTGGAGTCACTGAAGAGGTTTCTAGAACAAACTCCCGAAAGTATCCTCGTTCTGATTTCGAGATTCACGAGAAGCTTACCCAGTGGGCACAAAACCATGCATATCCCAAGAACGTCCAATGTCAGTCCAATCAACGTCTCTAAGGCGTATAATGTCCTAAAGATGTCCTAAACACTTCTTAAAGACATATGACGTTCTCGGGATATCTTTTGAAGACATTAGACGTCTTAAAAGCATCCCTAGGATGTCCAAAAGACATATTCCAAAAGACGGCCGAGGGATGTCCCGAAGACGTCTCTAGGACATCCTTAATCTTTTTTCACACTGGGTGTGGAGGTACCCGTACTTTCAGAAGGTGTCTTGGGCAGTACTTTGTCCGTGAAACGGATATTTACTTGCGCGACCGCCATATTTCTGGACAAAAATTGGGCCAAAGTATTCACCCCATCGCGGAATCTACGATCAAATGGATATCCCATATGACGTAAATCAGGATATTTGCCATCTCTCACACCACAGAAACTTGCCGCATCGTTGCAGCCTCCAACCACTTTTTGCACAATCTGAAAGATGATAATATTAGGTCAATTATTCTCTATGGAAAAAGCACCTCATCCATTTTTTTTCTTTTAGGGGCCATCCATAAATTATTTAACTTATTGTTACCAAACTTTTACACCTCCCCTCCTTCATGTAACAATCCGTAACAAAGTTGTTTGCCCCCCCCCCCTCCCAAGCCTATGTCACGTAATTTTTTCAAATATTTTCAGCCATGTCTTATTAAATACAATTGATAGTTATACTTACTACCAGAAGCAAAGGAGCCTTTTTTCTAGGAGGGGGCAGGGGCATAGACTTATAATATTGAATCGCACAATTTTCGCATAGTATAAAAAAATCATGCTATATGCAAATTGTACATGAAAAATAAATAAACAATAAATAGTAAATAATAAATAATAATAAATACAGGTATAAAGTTCATATAAACAATGATTTCCCAAAGATTTCACCAAGATTTCAATAACTTCAGAAATATTTCCAAATTATTTTAAATATTTCGCAAAATTTCTAATGATTACAGATAGATTTTACAAAGATTTCAATGATTTTCCAAAGATTTTAAAGATTTCAAAAATATTTCAGATAGATTTCAAAGACTGCAAAAAGATTTCAATGATTTACCAAAGATTTCGCAATGATTTAAAATGTTTCGCAAAGATTTCTGATAGATTTAAAATATTTCATAAGCCCTTCAATGACTTCCCAAAGATTTCAGTAATTTCACAAATATTATCAAATATTGCAAAAAATTATAATATTTCGTTAAGATTATTTTAAGATTTCACAAGGATTTTGAATATTTTTGGAAAAATTCAAACGATCCGATGAATTTCTTCATTCATTTTCAGAGAGGGAAAAGTTGAGACGTTACTGATAAATATATATTTAAATACATCTTTTTAACAATCTATTATTGTTTTTAGCAATCGTCTTTCAGAATAGAGTTAGAAAGTAGCGGTTTTTTCGAATTTTTCAAGTTATTTTAAATTTTTCAGATAGAGCGTGACAATAATCAATTAGATTTAACAGAAATAATTGTTTAAACAAATTGTTATTGCTGAAAACTATCTTCTTATGTGCTAAGACATGAAAATAAAATAAAAAATTTGGATTAACATCAAATCCCTTCAAATTCTTGAAAATTCTTGAAAATCCCTTGAAATATTTTAAAATACACCAAAATCTTTAAAATTCTTTGAAATTTCTTGAAATATATTAAAATTCCTCGGAATCTTTGAAAATGTTCTAACAAAATGCCCATTATTTTTAAAAACTTTAAATTTCTGAAAATACCTTCAAATACTGAAAATCTCTTCAAATATTTGAAATGCTTTGAAAACTGTCAATTCTTGTGAATACATTTTTTGAAATTTTATTGAAATATTATAAAGCCACATCAAATCCCGTGTAATTACATAAAATCTAATTATCTTTCTTTAAATACCCACAAATCCGGAAGAATCTTCCAAAATCATTTTACATCCCATTATGTCATCAAAAATTTGAACATTAAAATCTGTTAAAATCCCTTGAAATGGTCAACATTTCATCAAAATCCGTTATAATCCTTAAAATCTCTCGAAATGGGTTGAAATCCTTTGAAATTTTATTGATCCTTTTGAAATCATAGAAATTCGTCGAACATCCGTGGATAAACTAGTGATCTTTGGAAATCTTTTAAAATTCCTTGAAATTATCGAAAGAACTTTATATTTCTTAAAATCCATTAAAATCCTTGTAAATATTTCCAAATTTTGTCAATCCCGTGAAATCACCAAAATCTTATTAGAATCCCCTGATATTCTTCCAAATTCGTGAAAATACTTCAATGTCCCATGAAATAGTTTTGAATCCTTTGAAATGCCATGACTTTTTTCATATCTCTTAAAATTCTTTAAAATCCCTTAAGGCCCTTTAAAATTATAAAAATCATGGAAATCGCTTGAAATCGTCAAAATCCCATTAAAATCCTTTAAAATCTTTGCACAGCTTTTGAAATTGGCTAAAATCTTTTGATATCCTATAAAATCTCTTTATGTCCCTTAAAATCTTCGAAATT
>CAKNWT010256758.1:0-12611 GCA_932066315.1 Andricus coriarius
ATTAGTGGAACCGCTCTACGGACCGCCGCGTAATGTGCCGCCTTACTAAAGCCGGACGCTACCACTTGCGAACGGTGCATGGAGCACTCGGCAGTTTCCGACACGGGTCGAATTCTCTCCTCCGTCCGCGCTCATGTCACCTTTGGTGGAAAAAATTTTTACAAAAAAGTACGACATTCTGCAAATGTAATTTTTTTTAAAAACTGTATTTTTTGTACAAAAATGTACAAAATTTAACAAAAACATATAGTTAAATACAAATTGCTTATTTTTTCTTGTACTTTCCTGTCGAAAAGTAAAAAAAAATTAACAATAAAGTATACATTTCTACGATTAAAAAATTTGTATAACTCTTTATCAATATTTTTTTAACTTCGTTGTAAAAATCTAGAGGCTATTACAGAAAACTACAAGATTCTACATTTTTTAATTTATAAGTTTGACGTGATAAAAACACTTTTAATTTTACGTAAATTATTGTAGAAAATTATAAATCTTCACAAAAAGAATACGAGATTTCACAAAAGTTGAAATATTGAGTAAGTGTACTTATAATTGTTTTGTACTGGTATTTTATTGTAGAAATGTACAAATTTGAGCAAAATAATACAAATTTTTACTTTTTCCGAAAAATAAAAACTAAATTTGGATTTTGAAGATTTCGAAATAAAATTCTGAAGCTTTATAAGGATCTTTAAAAGCTTAAAGAAAATAAATAACATTTCTTAAGTTTGCTGGGAAAATTTTAAATTATTTTTTATTTTGAAAAAATAATTTTAAAAGAATATTTGAAAAGATTCCAAAATAATTTAAAACGTGAAAAGATTTCAAACCATTTAAAAGACAATGTAGATTTTTGAACATTTCTAACACAACATTTATAAGCTTTTGCAGCATTTTGAAAGGTTTTAAGTGAATAAAAAATTGTATCAAAATTCGTAGAAAAACTAACAATAATTTTTTTTTGAAAAATGAATTTTAAAAGAATATTTAATAGGATTTTCAAACCACATTTAATGTATAAATTAATGTTTCTAGCTTAAAATTGCTTAAAATGATATAATTTATTGAGCGTTTGAATAAACATTTTTTTATGCTTCAATTTTTAAATTATTTTTTATTTAAATTAAAATATTTTTGGGTTAGAATATCATCAATTCGATTTTTCGTTGAGAATTCATCTTTTTTGTTTGAAAATTCAACGACTTGCTTAAAAGTTAAACTATTTTGTTTAAAACCAATTTTTTTGTGAAGATTCACCATTTTAGTTGAAAATTCATATTTTAGAGTAAAAAATTTAACAAGTTTTTTATTAAACTAAAAAATATAACAATTCCATTATTGGTTGAAAATTAAACTATTTAGTTCAAAAATTAAACTAAATTGTTAAAAATTAAATTATTTATTTAAAAAATTTTCTACCTGGTAGTAGATTAACTTTTTCGTTAATTATCCATATTGTCGGGTAGAAAATTCATGTAACTATTTTTTTAAAGTTTAATTATACCATTTTTTGTTAAAAATTTATATTTTTTAGTTGACAATTGAACTATTGGTTGAAAATTCAGCTCTCTTGATTGAAAATTACATTTTTGGTGAAAATTCATCTTTGTTGGTTTAAAATTAAACTATTTTGTTGAGCTATCATTTTTAGTAAAAAATTTAGTCCTTTTGGATTGAAAATTCATACATTCATATACGAAATAAGTTTAAGAATTCAAGTTCAATTTTCAAACCAAAAAGCGTGACTTTTTAACAAAATAATTCAATTTTCTAATTAAAAAATACTCTTTCAACCAAAAAATCTTATTTTGGGACAAGAAATATCAAACTTCGACCAAAAACAGTTGAATTTAAAAAAAAGATGAATTCCTAACAAAAAATTAAATAATTGATATTTGAAAAGAATAAAAAATAAACTATTTCCAACAAAATATTGATGAATTTTCAGCCACAGTTGAATTTTTGACCAAACAGTTGCAGTTTTAATCAAAAAGAGAAAATTTCCACCAAAAAGATTAATTTGCTACCAATAAGGACGATTTTTTAACTAAAAAAGATCAATTTTCAAAAAAAAGGAAAAGTTATTTTTTCAGATAAAAAATTAATTTTAAATAAAAAAAAGTTTTTTCAACTAAATAAAAAAAATTTTATTCAAAGAGAGAAACCCTTAAATAAACAAAAAATACATTTTTAGGAATGTGGTTCAACTTTTATCCAAGTAGTTAAATTTTCAACATTTGAGATGAATTTTCATGATAGAAAAATCCACTTTTTCGCTTAAAAGGAATAAATAAATTTGAAAATATAAAATTTGCATCTGAAATATTGTTTTAATCAGTTCATAAAAGATACTATGTTAAAAATGTTCCAAGATTAAAATATTGGTATTTGAATGTTAAGGGTCAGGGAATATGAATAATTGGCACAAGGAAAAATCAGAAAATGTGGGGTAATTTGACACCTGGAGGTAATATGACACCTGAAGGTGATATGACACCTGGAAGTAATATGATACCTGAGGATAATATGACACCTGGAGGTGATATGACAACTGGAGGTAATATGACACCTGGATGTAATATGATACCCAAATTCCAAAAAGATGAATTTTCCACACAAAAATCGAATTTTCAACCCGAAAATATAAATTTTCAACAAAGAAGTTGAATTTTCGATCAAATAGTTGGATTTTTAGTCTAAAAAGATCACTTCTTAACAAAAAATGGAATAAATAAGGCACCATAGAAAAATCATTTTTCAACCAGGAATATAAATTTTCTAGGAAACAGACGGATTTTCGACCAATTAATTGAAACTTTCTACCAAATTGTTGAAGTTTCAAGCCAAAATTATGAGTATAACACCTAGGGTAATATGACACCTGTAGCAATATGACACCTGTGGTTATATGACATCTGCGGTAATATGACATCCGAGGTAATATGATACCTGAGCGTAATATGACAATTAGGTACAATAGGTCACCTAGGGGTAATATGGCACCTAGGGGTAATATCACACCAGATATAATATGACACCTGGGGATGATATGACACCTGGGAGTAATATTACACCTGGATGAATTGTGACACCTGGTTGTAATATGACACCTGGGAGTAATAGGACACCCGAGGTAATATGAAACATGTGGAGTAATATGGCAATTGGTAGTAAAATGTCACCTGAGGTAATGTGACACCCGAGGTAATATGATACCTGGGGGTAATATGACACCTATGGATCCGATTCTTACACTTCAGCGACATTTTTTTCGCGATAACTTATGTGCGAATGTAATGAGACATCGAGTTAAAAACTTAGGATCATTTATATAGTTCAGCTACCAAAAAATTTTAATTTTCGGTAAAGAAGTTGAATTTTTAATCAAATAGTTGCATTTTTAGTTTAAAAAGATCACCTTTCAACAAAAAATGGAGCAAATAAATTTTCATTGAAAAACAATAATTTTCAATTTAGGAAAGGACATTTTTTTACAAAACAGTTAAATTTTCTACAAAACAGTTGACTTTTCAACTGATATTAGAAAAATCTTTTTTCAACCAGGAATATCATTTTTCTAGTGAACAGACGAATTTTCGACCAATTAATTGAAAATTTTTAACCAAATTGTTGAAGGTTTAAGACAAAATTATGATTATGCCACCTGGGGTAATATGACACCTGGAGCAATATATGATACCTGTGGTAATATGAAATCTGGGGTAATATGACATCCGAGGTAATATGATACCTGGGGGTAATATGACAACTAGGGGTAATAGGTTACCAAGGGATAATATGGCGCCTAGGCGTAATATCACACCAGATGTAATATGACACCTGGGGATGATATGACACCTGGGGGTAATATGTAACCTGTGATAATACTGTGGCATCTGGAGTAATACGACACCTGGGGGGTAATATGACACCTGGATGTAATGTGACACCAGGATGTAATATGACACCTGAGATAATATGACACCCGAGGTCATATAACACCTAGGTGTAATATGAAACCTAGGGGTAATATGGCACCGTTGGGTAGTATGACACCTGGGAGTAATAGGACACCCGAGGTAATATGAAACCTGTGGAGTAATATCACGCCTGGTAGTAAAATGTCACCTAGGGTAATGTGACACCCGATGTAATATGATACCTGGGGTAATATGACACCTGTGGATCCGATTCTCATACCTTAGCGAAATTTTGTTAGCAATAACTTGTGTCCGAATGTAATGAGACATCGAGTTCAAAATTTAGGAAATTAAATTAAAAGCGCAAAGGATCATTTGTACAGTTCAGCTAACAAATAGTTTAATTTTCTCTCCACTTGTTGATTTTTCAAGCCAAAAAGATGACTTTTTCACACAAAAATCGAATTTTCAACCCGAAAATATGAATAAATAAATTTTCATTGGAAAACAATAATTTTTAATTTAGAAAAGGGAATTTTTTTACAAACCAGTTAAATTTTCTCAAAATAGTTCAATTTTCTACCCACTTTTTGGATTTTCAAGACAAAAGGACGAATTTTTCACAAAATAATATAATTTTTGACCAAATAGTTGAACTTTCTACCAAATTGTTGAATTTTCAAGGGAAAATGATGAGTTTTCTACAAAACAGTTGAATTTTCAACTGAAATTAGAATTTCTCAACCGAAAAAAATTAATTTTCCATGAAGTACTTCAACTCTAAACCAAGTAGTTTAATGTTTAACCTAAAACGATCAATTTTTAACCAAAATTGCACTCCATGTAAGACACCATAGAAAAATCGTTTTTCAACCAGGAATATCAATTTTCTAGTAAACAGACGAATTTTCGACCAATTAATTGAAAATTTTCTACCAAATTGTTGAAGTTTTAAGACAAAATTATGATTATGACACCTGGGGTAATATGACAGTTGGGGGTAATATGACACCTAGGGGTAATATGACACCTGGATGTTACATGACGCCTGAGATAATATGACACCCGAGGTCATATAATACCTAGGAGTAATATAGCACCTGGGAGTAATATGGCGCCGAAGGGTAATATGACACCTTCGAGTAATAGGACACCCGATGTAATATGAACCCTGTGGAGTAATATGACACCTGGTGGTAAAATGTCACTTGGGGTAATGTGACACCCGAGGTAATATGATACATGGGGGTAATATGACACCTGGGGATCCGATTCTTATACCTTAGCGACATTTTCTTAGCAATAACTTGTGTCCCAATGTAATGAGACATCGAGTTAGAAATTTAGGAAATTAAATTAAAAGCGCAAAGGATCATTTGTACAGTTCAGCTACCAAATAGTTTAATTTTCTCTCCACTTGTTGATTTTTCAAGCCAAAAAGATGACTTTTTCACAACAAAATCTAATTTTCGACCAAAAAGTTGAACTTTCTACCAAATTGTTGAATTTTTAAGGGAAAATTATGAGTTTTTTACAAAACAGTTGGATTTTCAATTGAAATTAGAAATTTTCAACCGAAAAAATTGATTTTTAATTAAGTACTTCAGCTCTAGACCAAGTAATTTAATGTTCAACCTAAAAAGATGAATTTTTAACAAAAATCGCATCCCATGTAAGGCACCATAGAAAAATCGTTTTTCAACGAGGAATATCAATTTTTGAGTGAAACAGACGAATTTTCGTCCAATTAATTAAAATTTTTATACCAAATTGTTAAAGGTTAAGAACAAATTATGATTATGACAACTGGAGTAATATGACACCTGGGGCAACATGACACCTGTGGTAATATGATATCTGGGGTAATATGACATCCAAGGTAATGTAATACCTGGGGGTAATATGACAACTAGGGGTAATAGGTCACCTAGGGGTAATATCGCACCTAGGGGTAATATCACACCAGATGTGATATGACACCTGGGGGTAATGTGTCACCTATGTTAATAATGTCGCATCTGGAGTAAGATGATACCTGGAGGTAATATAACACACAGATTGATTGTGACACTTGCATGTAATATGGCACCTGAGATAATATGACACCTGATGTAATATGACACCTGGGTGTAATTTTACACCTGGGGGTAATATGAGACCAGGGGCAATATGACAACTGTAAGTAATAGGACACCCAAAATAATATGAAACCTGTAGAGTAATATGACACCTTGTAGTGAAATGTCACCTGGGGTGATGTGACAAACCAGGTAATATGATAACTGGTGTAATATGACACCTGGGGGTCAATATGACACCTGGGGGTAATATGACACCTGAAGGTAATATAACACCTGGGGGTAATATGACACCTGGGGGTCCGATTCTTATACCTTAGCGACATTTTTTTCGGAATAAATCGTGACCGAATGTAATGAGATATCGAGTTAAAATGTTAGGAAATTAAATGAGAAGCGCCAAGGATCATTTCGGTAGCCCAGCATGTTTTATTTTTGAGATCATACAAAAAATAGAAGACTGCACTCAGTGAAAATACAGTTTGGAGATAAATTTGTACGTAATATGACACCTAGGGTTAATATAACACCGGCGGTAATATGACACCTGAAGTAATATGCTACCTAGAGTAATATGACACCAGGGGTAATATGACACCTGGGGAAATGTGATACCAGATATAATATGACACCTGTAATTAAAAGTACACCAGGGGTAATATGACACCTAGGGTAATATGACACCTGGGGATAATGTAAGTCAAGATTTTTGAATGAAAAAGAAGGACTCTTGCTTCCACTGCTTTCACAGCCATCTCTGGGAGCTTCCAGATCTTCTCTGAGAGCTATCAGTGCTTGTCTGGGAGCTTCTAGTTCTTCTCTGGGAGCTGCTAGTCCTTCTCTGGGAGCTTCCAGTGCTTCTCTGGGAGCTTCCAGTGCTTTTCTGGGGGCTTCCAGTACTTCCCTGACTGGATGGTGGTGATTCTGATCCTGATCTTCGTGGCTGAAAAGGTGGAGGGCAAGCACCAACTATAATTCTATCGGTATTCATGTACACCAAAAATTCTACTTCTTCTGAAAAAGCAGCATGCGTGGTGAGAATTGCATAATGCGTGGTGAGACTTGGATCTAGTACTGGTCTAGAATTCGTAGGAAATGTATAAACATCAACTAAGCGTCCATATTCATCTACTTGGAACATAAATTTTACATGTTGATCTTCATCACCTACAACAGCTTCATAGTATCGGTATTTAGCCTCATCGGCGCTGTTAAAACTTATCCAATTATTACATTTCCGATGAGGATAATGCAATTCGTTAAAATCATTTATATCCACTTGTAAAGCTGACCATGGGAGCTTGTTCTTGGCACTTAATATTGGGGCTGAAAATAGAGATTTAAAAAAATACTTTTTTTATTTAACAAAATTTATCTACAGAAATTAAATAAAAGGAACTAAAAAGGTGCATCTGGTTCTGAGTAATATGACCTGGATGTAATATGACACCTGGGGGTAATATGACACCTGGAGGTAATATGACACCTGTGGGTAATATGACACCTGTGGGTAATATGACACCTGGAGGTAAGATGACACCTGGGGGTAATATGACACGTAGGGGTAATATGACACCTGGAGGTAATATGGCACCTGGGGGTAATATGACATGTGGGGGACATCACAAAAAATCGAATTTTCAAACCTATTTTCTTGAAAGGTAAATTTTTATTCTCGTGAATGATAATTCGTCTATTTAGTAGAAAAGTAATCTCCTTGGTTAGAAATGCAACTATTTGGTTGAAAATGTATGTATTTTATTGAACATTTGCTTCTATTTTGTAAAAAATTAATCTTCTGTGTTGAAAATTCGTTGTCTTTATATCATATTAATATTAATATTTTTGTTCCTTTTATTTAATTTAAAAAAGTTTTAAATAAATGTCCATGATGGAAACGTATTTTCACTTCTATTTATATAATGATTTAAATTATAGTAAATATAGACTTACCAACGAGAAATAACAACACCGCGAATGCAAGGAATATATTGTTCATAAAAATATTCATTTTTTCAAATAGGTTTAGTGTAGGACAACTAGTAAATTTGGTCCACATTCACAGTATCTGGTTACTTATATATACTACTTCTGAACACTAAAGTTAAAATTAGTGAACTTTTCTCGTCAATTGATTTCGAAATACAATGTAAACAAAAATTTGTTGCAACATCATTTTTCAGGTATGCGATGTTGTACGTGAATGAATTTCGTTACACTTGTTTGTAAAAGATAATAAAATTTTCTCATTGCTTGAGTAATTTTTCAAATACTGCAAGTCTTATCTATTTTTGACGTTTTCCATGTATGTCACCTTGTTTCAATTAATAGATTTACACTTCTAAATAGATTCATACAAAAATCAGGGAATTCTGAAATAGAAGTTTTCACCCTGCGGGTAAAGGGAAGCTTGGGTTGAAGTAAGGTAATATGACACCTGGGTGTAATATGACACCGGTGTATAATATGACAACCGGGTGTAATATGACACCTGTGTATAATATGACACCTGTGTGTAATATGACACCTGTGTGTAATATGACACCTGGGTGTAATATGACACCTGCGAGATTATTATAACACCTGGGGAGCAATATGACACTTGGGAGTAATATGCCAACTGGGGGTAATGTGACATCTTGACGTAATGACACCTCGGGGTAATATGACACCTGAGGTAATTTTCGTCTCCTGGGGTGATGTTCGCCACATGTCTTTGATCCAAAAAGATTAATTTCAAAACCAAAAAGACGAATTTTCAACAAATAAATATTGTTCAGTCATAAAAGAAAACAAAGTTTTCAGCAAAAAAATTAATTTTCAAAGAAACTGTGTCATTTTTACCCAAAAAAGTGAAATTTCAGAATTGTTAGAAAAATTAACTGTTTAGTTCAAAAATGATGTACTTCGTTGAAAATTCATCTTTTTGGGTACAAAATCAATTTTTAAATAAAAAATTCAAACTCTTTGTTGAAGACTATTCTTTTTTAGTTGCACATTCAAATATTTTGTTGAAATTTCGTTTTTGCTGGTTAAGTCCAAATCTTCTTCATTTTAAAGAAAAATATTTGTGTTAAAATATTTATTACATTTTTCGTTAAAAATTAATCTTTTCAGGTTGGAAATTTCACTAATTGGTCGAAAGTTGAACTATATTCTTGAAAGGTTTTTTTTTTTTGAAGATTCATCATTTTTGCTGAAATTTTTTTTTTTGTGTCTAACAATCAATTTTTTTAACTGAAAATTAAATTTTTTGTTGAAAATTCATATTCTGGGGTTGAAAGTTCAATTTGCCGAAAAGTAAACATTTTTTTGTTGAAAACTTAAACCTTTGATACAAAATTCAACTATTGGGTACAAAATAAAAAAATTTTGTATTTCATGAAATTTTTTTTTTTTTTAAATTAATCTTCTGTGTTGAAAATTCGTGGTCTTTTTAATAATAAATAATATTTTAAACTGAAAATTCAACTATTTTGTTGAATTTCCAAACCAGAAAGACGAGGCCTGTAATCATTGATTCAAGATATTATAAAAAATAATGTATAGTTCTTAAAAATAAATTAATATTATTTATTATTATTATTAAAAATTTTAATACATTTTTTAATTTCAAAATAAAAATAAAATGCTTACCTTTCAAACCTATACAAATTTGATGTTGAATTAAAAGCCTTTTTAAATTCACTGGAACTTGTTTAAAAACGCCTAAAATATGCATTTGTTTATGCAATTTGTTTATAAAATAAACAAATATTCGTAGGTGCTAAAATTTAGTTAGAAAACATCATTAGTAATATAATTACAACAAGGCTGAAAGAAAAAAAATTTTTTTTCCAGACTATAAATGTCTGCGATGTACATTTGTTAAGATAATTTGTTTATAGAATTATTTAATAATATTCAATCTTAAATTTTAATTGCCACATATTATCCAGATTATGAAAGCAATTTTTTTCTAGAAGATGAAAAATGGAGAAAAAAAATCGATACTTTTTTCGCTTTCTGCATTAACATAAAAATTAAATAAACAAAAAAATTAAAATCTACTCTCAGCAGTTTCTGAAAAATGTAGTCCTGGACTTTTCCAAAAAAAGTCTAAAATTCCTGGGATAATTTCAAATGATTTTTTATTCAAAAAAATTAATTTTTGGAGAAATTTTAAAAAGATTCTAAAATTCTTTTAACTATTTCTAAAAATATCGAAAAAATCTTGAAGATTTTAAAGCGATTTTTTTTAATTTTGAAAGATTTTCACAAATTTGAGGAAATCTTTGAATCATTTTAAAAGACATGTACAAATTTCTGAAGAAATTTGAAAAATAATTTAAAATTTGAAAAGAGTGAAAAGAATTTAAAAAATGTAGAGTTTTGAAGATTTCGAATAAAAAAATTTAGAAGCCTTTTAAGAATTTTGAAACACTTTAAGAGAATTAAATATTTTTTAAGATTCCCAGAAAAATTAAAAGTGATTTTTTCATTCAGTCAAATTTATTTGAAGAGAATATTTAAAAAAATTTCGAAATATTTTCTAAATTGCAAAGATTTTCACAAACTTTAGGAAATATTGTAATCATTTAAAAAAATATGTACAAATTTTAAAAAAATTTGAAAGATAATTTAAAATTAAGAAAAGAGTTTAAAAAATGTAGATTTTTTTAGATTTCGAATAAAAAATGTAGAAGCTTTTTAAAAATTTTGAAAAATTTCAAGAAAATTAATTTTTTTAAGACACTCTCAGGAAAATTTGAAATGATTTTTCATTTTGTGACATTTATTTCAAGAGAATATTTAAAAAGATTTAAAAACCTTTCGAAAGATTTTTTGAATTGTCAATAAAGAATCTGGTAAATTAGAACGAAATTTTTTTAGTTTTCAAAAAATTTTTCCGAACAAAAAGTGCAGAAGTTTTCTAAGTACTTTAGAAGGTTTCAAGATAATAATACAAATATTTTCTCAAGATTTCTGTAAAAATTTTAAATAATTTTTTATTAAAAAAAATTAATTTTAATATAATTTAAAACAATTTAAAAGATTCCCAGAATATTTAAAAAAGAATCTGGAAGATTATGAGCCAGTTTTAGGAATTTTATATGTTTTGAAGACATTAAAAATGTTTGAAAACCTTGAAAGATTTCGGAATATTTATCAAATATTAAAAAATTTAAAAAAATTAAAGTTTTCCTAAAATGTTGCAAAATCCCATAAAATAAAAAAACTTTATTAGAAATTTTCTAGAAATTTTTTTCGACATCTGAAATTTTGAATTTCATTTTTATTTTTCTCAAGAAACCCAAGAAAATTATATTTATATAATCTCAAAGACAAATAAACCTAAAAAATAAATTGTTATTCGACAGTTTTATTTTTCATTAAAAATAGGGTTGTCCAAAAATGATTAAAAACTTTATTCTCGAATTTTTATGCATACCACCCGGAAATTTTTTGGAATTTACACAAATATTTATTTATTATATATTTTATTATATTTATTATTTATTATATATTATTTATTTACACAAATAAATAATATTTAGCTAAAGCGAGTTAAAACTCAAAATTTCTCTTCACAGTTAGCCATAAAATATAAATAAAATATTACTTTTTAAATATCACCCCCATATTTCTGTTGTATAAGGACCCAAAAAAACCCCATAAGTAAAAAAATGGGTTTCGCGAGTTTTTGGCGCCAATTATGATTTTTTTGCCGTTTTTTAAATTCAAATTGTTTCCGGTACAAAAAATACTACTTTATACTGATAATTAGATGTTCACATAAATTGTTTAAACAATTTATTATTGTTTTTAGCTATTATCTTTCAGAATAGAGATAGAAAGTCGCGTTTTTTTAATTTAATACTTTTTATCCAACTTTTGAATAAAGCGAGGCAATAGTTCATTAATGTTAACAAAAATAGTTGTTTAAACAAATTTATTATTATTTTCAATGATGTTCTCTTTGAATAATGCTAGAAATGGTAGTTTTTTCTTAAATTTCCAACTTTTTATTCACTTTTCACTCAGAATGAGTTAATATTTAATTCAATTGAGCAATAATAATGGTTTGAATAAATTATTATTGTTTATAGCTATCTTTTTCTACATTATTACTAGATAGTTGCGGTTTTTTCTGAAATTTTAAACTATTTTTCTATTTTTACTTGGAGTGACATGATAATTAATAAAATTTAGAAAAAAAAAGTTTAAACAAATTATTTTATTATTTCATAACTATCTTCATCTTTATTAATGTTAGAAAGTTACTAAGAGCCTTTTTGCTGAAATTAATATTAATATTTATTATTTTTTCCTAAATAAAAAGTGGACAAAAAGTTTAAACGTTCGGAGAAGATATTTATAAACAGTAATAAAATGTTTAAACAACTTTCTTTGTTAACTTGCATTATTTATTACCTCGCTCTAGGTTAAAAGTTTACAAAAGTGGAACATTTAAAATAAAACGCAACTTTCTAGCATTATTCAAATTGAATATTATTAACAACGATAATAAATTGTTCACACAATTAGGATTGTTAACTTTAGTTAATTATTTACCTCACTCTAATTGAAAATTGCATAAAAAGTGGGAATAATAAATTGTTTAAACAAC
>CAKNWT010256765.1:0-15239 GCA_932066315.1 Andricus coriarius
GTAAATAGAACAAAGCCATTTTCATTCATCAATTTTTTTTTCAAATTTGTCGAAAAATTTCATACACGGGGTGTATGGTGTATGGAGAAATATAAAAGCGTAACTTTCATGTAATTTAATTCAAAAACGTGGTCTTTGAAACATGTTTTAGTAAAAATTCAAAATCATTGTTATAATGGATCCACTCCAGGACACCAAATATAGCAAGGGCGGCGAAATAATGTCTCCAAACTTTAGTTAACTGTATAGCAATGCAGTTATTTATTTGATTCAACAAAACTTTGATTGATTTAATCAAAAAATTTGCAGAGTGTGTCGAGAAGTGCATATACAATTATACATATTTCGGTATTCAAATATTTTTTGAGTAAATAAACAATTAAAAGAAAAGTTATTTAACCTAGTTCTACTTTCGATTTCGTAAATTCACAGCAATTATTTGTTCAATGAATACTTCTTGCTGGAAGGTTGTGGATACACTTTAAATTACCTCAAGGATTAGTATATATATTTATATAAATATATGTGTAATGACCATCATAAAGTCTACATTCAAATATTCCTGAACCTACAAATAATTTATTACTGGAAAGAAATGGGCTTCAGATGTTAACGACCAGACCAGTGTTGCTAACAGACTGCGACTTTTTCAACTGCGCAGGCGTCGCATAAAGAAGGAGTGACGAAGAGAACATCCGTTTTCTTCCTTACTCCAACATTTCGCGATGCCTGCGTAGTTGAAAAAGTCATGGTCGTTAGCACCACTGGACCAAACCCATGTTGGTTCCGTTTATATTCAGTGCCCCGCACACATTGCAACCTATTACGCGCCGGCCCTGGACATAGTGGTATATCAGCAGAATAGTACAAACCGGGGTTCGCAACTTTTAGATTGAACCCTTTTATGGAACACTTTAATATCAGATCCAGCATAAGAAGTTCCTTCAATTATATTTAAGAAATTAACAAAGGCCATTTGAGAGACAAGAAGGTGCAGTTTAGTTGGAGGTAGGGGTCTGAGCACAATGGAGACCCGAAACCTGAACCCGAAGATAACTCTGTCCTTTTATACGTAGAGTCATCTTTGTCTAGTGTGGTACTAATTTGAACTCGGACTTGAATTGAGATTTTGTAACGCTCAATGAGAACTCAAACCTGAAGCAGTCCTATCCGACCGACCCTGGCTGAAGTTTGATGCCAGCCGTGAACTAATCCGCTGGCGGCGCTGCTGCGCTTCTTGCTGACAAATACATTAGTTATAAGGGCAAAATAATTGAATAATTAACAAAAGAATAATTTCTGAACCAGAAAGGGCCAACAAATTTTTATAATTTATTCTCAGGTATATAAACATTATTTTAAATATGCAAAATCTGTTCAAACTTTCCAAGATATGGAAAAATAATGCATAAACAAGTATACGTGTTCTAAAAGAAATTTGGAATAAATGTTTAAAATCCTTAATAAAAAATGTATCTGTAACATAAAATCAGTTTCAAAATTTCACTGAATTTTTGAAAATTTTATAATTTGGTAGATTTCTATGAAAGTCAGTAAGAGGGGGGTTTTCAGGGTACAGAGAAGAAATTTGGTGTCAAAATTTAAGAATTAAAAAAAGCGACTTAAATGTTGATAACTTTATTAAAACAGTTAATAGGAAATTAATTAACTAATTAGAAAATTATTTAATTAATTTTAATTAGTTGATAGTCACCTTACCACAAAAGTCAGTACGAGGGCGTTTTGCAAAGTACAGAAGAGGAATTTGAGGCCAAAATTAAAAAATTTAAAAAAGCGACTTAGATTTGCCAAATATCTTTTCAAATATCATCCCCATAAGTCTGTTTTATAAAGTACCAAAAAAACCCCATAAGGGAAAAGATGGGTTTTGCGAGTTTTTGGCGCTAATTTTGATTTTATGCGTTTTTTTATATCCAAATTATTTCTAATATATCAAATACTACTTTATAATGATAATTAGATGTTTGAATAACTTTTTGAAACAATTTATTACTGTTTTGAGCAATTTTCTGTTAGAATGAAGTTAGAAGGTCGCGGTTTTTTCGAAAATTTTCCACTTTTCGCCCAATTTTCAATTAAACAGAGGTAATAGTTTATCAATGTTAACAAACGTAATTTTTTGAACAATTTATTATTATTTTTAATAATATTCACTTCGAATAATGCTAGACAATTGCAGTTTTTCTGAAATGTTCAACTTTTTGTTCAATTTTTACTTGGAGTGAGTTGAATAATTAATTAAAGTTAACAAAATTATCTGTTTAAACAATTTATTATTATTATTAATAATATTTAATTTTAATAATGCTAGAAAGCTGCGGCTTTTTTTCTAAAATTGGCAACTATTTGTCTACTTTTCACATAGGGTGAGTTAATAATTAATTCAATGTAGCAAAAGTAATTATTTGAAGAAATTAATATTGTTTATATCTATCTTCTTCTTTATTAATGCAATATAGTTGCGGTTTGTTCTGAAATGTTTAAATTTTTATTCCCTTTTTACTTGGTAAAGTAGTGAATAATGCAAGTTAACAATCATAGTTGTTTGACCAATTTATAATTGTTTATAACTATCTTCTCTTAGATTAAAGCTAAAAAATTACGGTTTTTTTGTGAATTCTTACACTTTTTCTCCACTATTCACTTAGTGAGGTTCTAATTAATGCAAGTTAACAAATATGCTTATATAAACCATTTTTTATTGTTTATAACTATATTTTGTTATATTAATGCCAGAAAGTTGCTTTTTTCTGAAATCTTTAATTTTGCTTTGACTTTTTAGTTATGATTAGATAATAAGTGAACCTCGGCAAGAATAATTTTTTAAGTAGTATTTTACTTTTTTATGTGAATTATTTTTTTTCTTTTCCCAATGTTTGAAAAAATGAATTTAAACAAAAAATCTATCTTACACAGAAAACAAAAACAAAGATTGAAATAATTAGGACTAGGTGGGAGAACTAGGTGTGCGAATGTCTTGTAAAATTTTTTTTTTAAGTTACAACAAGAAGTTTATTGCAAAGCGTAAAAGAAAAATTTGGAATTGAACATATTTTGATATCAGACCCCCCCCCCCCTCCAGAAAAATATATTTACGAAAAAGAAAGAGATTGTTTAGAATATTTTTCTCTCTAATGTTTATTTATTATTTTTTCATAACTAAAAAGGCAAAGCAAAATTAAAAATTTCAGAAAAATCCACAACATTCTAGCACTCATCTAAGAGAAGATAATATTAACAATAATGATATGTTTAAACAATTATTTTTGCTCAACTTGAATAATTATTAAGTCATTCCAAGTGAAACATAGACAAATAGTTCAACATTTCTGAAAAAACCGCAACTTTCTACCATTAGGCAAAAAATAAATGATCAACAATAATAATAAATTGTTTAAACAATTACTTTTGTTAATTTGAATTAAATATTAACTCACTTCAAGTGAAAAGTGAATAAAAAGTTGAAAATTTCATAAAAAACCTCCATTTCTAGCATTATTCAAAGATAATATTATTAACAGTAATAATAAATTGTTTAAACAAATATGCTTGTTAAAATTTATCAACTCTAACCTCTTTTTAATTGAAAATTGGATGAAAAGTGGAAAATTTTCGAAAAAATCGCGACTTTCTATCTCCATTCAAAGAGAAAAATGCTAAAAACAATAATAAATTTTTTTTAATTTTTAATTTAAACATCTCATTATCAGTATAAAGTAGTTTTCATGTTTTAAAAACAATTTACATTTAAAAAACGCAAACAAATCATAATTAGCGCCCAAATCTCGCAATACCCATTTTTTCACTGATGGGGTTTTTGGGGACCCTACAAAACAGACTTATGGGGGTGATCAAAAGTAATATTTCATTTTTCAAATCTATTCCCTGAGGCCAAACATGGTAGAAAAATGTCGTAAAATTGATAAAATGATCAACTATTTATAAGAATTTTTAAAGTAAATATCAATGTGGATCATATGCAAATAAAATTTAGGAATATATATATAAAAGTATTAATATTTCTAATTTTTAAAATTAATGTATACAGAGTAGAGTTTTTATTTGAAATTTCACGACAGATTTTTGTACCATGTTTGACCCTAGGGCAGAATCAAGGAAAAATATTCTGAAAATATGTTCATTAGTTATTAAAATACTACTAAGAATTACCTTAAAAAATTGTTTTGTCCTTTTAAAATCATGCGATATTTCTTGATAAAATAAATTTTGGTAAATTTATTTTACAATTTTTTACAATTAATTTCCAATTACAAATATTTTACAGTTGAAATAAAATTGTAAAAATTAAGTTTTGTAATATTGAGATAAGTATTTTCAGACATTAAAGGTTTTGTAAAATTTTATATATTAAGAAAGCATGTGAGGTCAAGTTAATAACTTTTTGGCTTTTTCTCTTAAAATCCCCAAAATTGTGATTAGAGCTTAAAATAGCATGAAAAGTAAGGTAAGTATGCAGGAAAACTTCTTATTAATTTAGTAAATTAAAAATAATTATCATTTATTATTATTTTTACTTAACAATATTTAAAATCAATTGAAAAATAAAATATAAATAATGAAAAATGAAACTGTAGAATCGGATTGTTTAAAACATTCCATAAGAATTCCTGAAAAACGTCATCATTAAATATCTCAAGACTTCATTACATGTATATGAGGTGTGAATTTTTGAAAACAAAAATCAAGTCAAAGCTCCTAATAGCTGACGAGACCGAATAGTGAAGTCGCGCCACGGGCGAGCTCGTGCTCGTGCATTTTCGGCTGTACACAAGGCTGGCCGACGTATCGCGTAACAGAGCCGGCTCACCGACACGCTACGTTTGCATGTGTTTCTCCCAGATAGGAAAGTGGTGGGGGACGAAAAATCCCACGTTCTGGAGACTTTGGAACCGAATCGCAATATGAGCGCGGGCAAAAATGGGTTAGTCCACGCGCTGCGGGCAAAAACGAGTTAAATCTTTAACTCGTTTTTGCCCGTAGCGCTCGAGTTAATTCGTTCTTGCGCTGAGAAATAATCAACTCGCTTTCGCTCCGACTCTTTTCTTGCTCCGCTTTTGCTATCAGCCCCTCAAGTAACAAAACACAAATTTAAGGTAAAAATTCTAAAATTTGACTAAAATTTTGAACATTTTAATAAATTGGTATAAATTCATGATGGCCAGTACTAGAGGGTTTTTTGAGTTTCAGGATACAAATTTGGGGAAAACATTCGTATTTTGAGACTCGAATATCTTCCTCGTTATGGAATTCACAAAAATCTACACATTTTGTACAATTTTCAATATTTTATGTCAACTTTCTGTGTTCTGTAACTCGATAAAACCCTCATACTCGACTTGCATGTAAATCTACCAGTTTAATAACATTTTCCAACATCAAGTCCACTTTTAGAGTTTAGACTTCGCATGCGTAGATGTAAGTTCTATGTAACTCTACTGCACATCAATAAGTAGCATGGAACTTCGCTGCGCAGATGTTAGTGTCTTGTTACTATACTGCCCCAGGCAAAATGCCGTCCGACTGCAAGCGATCTGCCAACCCGCGGTCCGATCAATCGGACCGACGTGCCGGCAGATATGCACCTTAATGTGCACACCATTGATGTCTATATTGAGTACGGCCGCGCAAACAGCCTGGCGCCATCTGTTGTCCAAAAGTGGCAATTCCTGAGTGATGAATTCCACTTCATTACATGCGATTGAAAGTAAATAAATTTATACTGAAAATAAGAGTTTAACTGTCAGATAATGAGAGTGGCTGTAGGAATACTGATAAAATCTCGGTTAAGGGAAAAAATTTTTGCTCGAGTTTATTAAATGGTCTGATCGCAGTTGAGTTTTGAATTTATCTGTCGGATTAATCCATCGGATTACAAATATCACATAGAGTACTTCAATATTCTTGTTTTTGGAAAAAGGTATCTGGACAAATTATTGTGTTAACTGGATAATTAATATTATATTTACATTCGCATATTTATACGATCTATTATTTTTGTAAAAGTAATGCTAGTTGTCAGATTTTGAGGTTAAAGAGTTTAATAATCCCAGAATATTTATGAAGTATATTTTATTTTAATTTAAATGATATTGAGTATTTTATTAGTTGTTTTGAGTTTTAAGTGAAGCTTTTTTTAACAATTCAATATGAGAAGTGAAAAAACTTTTTTCTCAGGTTTCTTGATTACGGCAGAAGCGACACTGCACTGAATTTTGCTTATTCCATTCACTTTCAACTCCTGCACTCTCACCACATGAATGACTGCTAAACTTTTCCCTTTATTCAGTGTTTCAGGGTGAAAATCGATTGAATGACTTATGGCTTGAAATCCTGTTTTAATTAAAATATTCATCATCAATCCGCTTGTTGACATTCGACCGGTAATTGTTAAGGTTATGTTCATAACCAACAGCGAAACTAGAACGGGTTTAGCTGGAATGAAAAGACAAATTTTTCACCAAATATTTTTGCAGGAAAGTTGCCTCTATTATTTTGCTTCGTATTAAAAAATGTTATAGTATACGTTTTTGAAGCAATCATTTATGCATTTATTATATTTCAAAACAATGCACACATGCTATCTTATGTAAATTTCAAATTTCTATCCCTCAGGGATTTCAGGCTTTGACCGCCGCGGGCGCTGCCTGTCATATCCGGTAAATATCAAGGTCATGTCCATACTCAATCGCCAGCCCGACAGGCGGGAGGGACGCGGTTGGGCGAACTGCATGACTTCGGTCCAGTAAAATGCCGACCCACGGTGTCGGCATCTTTTTATAATATTGACATTTTTCTTTCAACTTGGACTTTGTTATACGCAGAATTTCATTACCTTTCATGCTACTTGGAGGAAGAAATTTTTACCATATTTTATTAATATAACAAAATATTTTCTGAATTTTAATGTTTCATTATTGATGAGTCTCTAGAAAGTTTTGCACGGCAAAGTAATTATTATTGAAGGTGTTTGAAATACATTAATTAAATAACAAATAATTTTATAATGAAGTCAATTCATGTATAAATGTGTTATTTTGGTCATATGGTCCATTACAATTAATAGTGGATTCAGTTGTAAAGAACCAAGCTTTATTGGTCAATTTCATTAAATTAAACTATTAATTTTAATGGACCGTATGACCAAAATAACACATTCATACATGAATTGACTTCATTATTGATAACAACGGTCGAAGAAAATTTTACAGTGTAGATGATATTCCAATCACTGAACATAGATGAATAAATAATTTTATTACATCAAACATAGTTTATTTTTAAAAGTATAAGTTCGTTCGCTCAGGAAAAGCGATACAAATTTTTCATGGATAAGTTTTGTTCCGTAGAGGGAAATTTTTATCGAAACACAATTTTCAAATCTTTAAAGTTTTCCTGAACGTTCTTCGATCCTTAAACCGATAACTATCCAAAGTAATACTTTTAAGCAGCTGACGCCGTATAAAACTGTCCTCGGACGTGACTAGTAGGACACGAGAAAACAAAAAGTTTCTTTCTGGTGAAAATAAAATCCGAGACACGCTAAGAGAAACGATTCGTTCAATCGAAGCATTTGCCACTGACGAAAATTATATTAATAATAGAATATATTTAATATACACACATAATTTAAAAATAATAATTAAACGAAAAAAATCGCATTTTTCACTCACGTCGCGCTAAATCCGAGCGAAAATTCACGGGTGAACGCCACACGAGATGACAAATGGCACGAACAGCTGATGCAAAACGCGCATGCGCGTTTTCGATTTCGATCTACTCGCACTATCAGTCTGCAGCGGTCGTGCAAGTCGCAGGACCGTCGTTCCTCGCCGTTTGCACTACCGACGGACGTCTAATGTGCCGGACCGTTGTCCGCCTTTCGGTCGTATTCTGACTCTGCCGACATGACGCGCGCATTTAGCAGGCACGTTAGCCTCCAGCCCATCCGACCGATCACGTGCCGGCACGTTTTGTTATCTGGGTGCGCATCTATAAATGCTATGTAACTCTACTGCGTACATAAAAGTAAGCCCTAACCTTACTGCACAGACGTTAGAGTCGTCTTATTGTACTGCGCATTCGCTAGTTCCATCTAATTGTGGTGCGCATCCGTAAGTGCCATTTAATTGTAGTGCGCACACGTAATTGCCAGCGCAGCTGCAAGTGCCGTGCAAATTTTATTCGCAGCTATATCGGCCATCGGAATCTGATGCGCAGCCGGAAATTCCGTGTAACTTGACTGCGCGACCAGAATCCAAAACCTGAACACGAACGCGTTCGGGTTCGAGTCTTCATTGTGCGTTTCTTCCAGTGTGGGTTTAAAGCCGGCCGCCCGCAGTAAATTACATTGCGTTGTTTTGTAAGAACTTATAGGTTATGTGCTCCTTTCACATACTTCAGGATTGAGTTCTCATTGCGCTTTAAAAAATCTCAGTTTAAGTCTACCTTCGAATTAGTACGACCCCACTAGACAAAGATGACTCTACGGTAAAAAAGGACATAGTTATTTTAGGGTTCAGGTTTCGGGTCTCCATTGTGCTCAGACCCATACCTCCAACTAAACTGCACCTTCTTCTGCCTCAAATCGCCTTTGTGAATTTCTTAAATATAATTGAAGCAGCTTTTTATGCTGGATCTAATAATAAAGGGTTCGCACCCGGACCCTTACGAAATTATAGGGTCCAGGCCGGACCTGAATCCGTGAGGAACCTTTTAAGCACGGGTTCAGCCTAAAAGGTTCTGACCCCTGGTTTATACTATTCTGCTAATATACCACCATGCCCCCCATATGTTAGTGCGCCCTAACATCAAAGATCATGGCGGCTTTTAAACGCTGTGTCTGCTGTCAAATTTATTTTGCGAATAAAGTGTGGTAAGTTGGAAACTCGGTGCTTAATTCGCTAATTAATGTCAATTATCATCCTTTTGGTGTGCTTTGTACGCGGAAATATGTGATAATTCGTTATTTATAGCCGCTTCTTTGAACATAAAGTCAGCAAGTGACACATTGCTTACCCCCAGTTTTTTCTGTGAAAAAATGTTTTGGATATTAATTAAAGTAGCCTCAATTTCGAGTAATTCTAAAAAAAAAAGCAGTGACCTGACCCAATATGTCATGAGATATGGCCTCTCAAAGTTGACCACTTTTGACCTATTTTTCATGGCAAATTACTTGTGTTCAATTTTTTCAAAATACTTCGTTTATGGGTAAAGCTACGTAAATGATACTAGAGAAGAAGTTGCAGTGCAGAAAATTATGCGTAAATGTAAAAAAATTCTTCTAGCCTGCATGGGTCCAGAGTTATGACTTCAAAAAATTACACTTTTTTTGCTAATTTGAGCTTCTTTTAGCCAAGAAAATTGTTAAGCGACAGCTCGTTACGTGCATATCCTACAGAAAAAAGGTAGGAGGATAAATTGTAGAAGACTAATATTCGCATTAAAAAAAAGAGAATGTTTTAGTTCTTGTAGGTCACAAGTTATGACCATGAAATTTTGACCCATTCCATTCGTAAGGCTCTGTATGCACTGAAAAATATACTGCGACCATATATTTTTTTCAACTTTCGAAAGAAATACTATAATTATTGCATACACATACCCACCCATACACACACACACACATATATATATATTCGGTTCGGTTTCGGTTTTGATTCCTTTGGAATAGAACTGAAGGGCCTATGACAAAGCCACCGAACGCGTCCTCGGGTTGCGGATAGAGGGTCCCTGTACAAAGGGTTTCTGCTAAATATGGTTACAATAATTAATAAGCAGTCGCGGACAATTGTCCAGGGATGGTCCAGAAGAAATAACCCTTAAGCGGAGGCGTAACAACCGTGCCGAAAGCTGAATGGCACCTGGGTGAGGTGTCTTAAACGGTGACTCTGAGATACCGGGCGACCTCTTAGAGTATGCAGCCTTATCCTTGCATGCGAGGCTCTACAAGGATGGACGGACCCTTTCCCTAGCTGCTCGTGGGAACAACAATGACACCACCAAAACACCAAGAAGTTGTAAATGCGGTTCAAAACAATCGAAAGCGCAGAGCACCCAACAGTGGGTTGGCGAACAATGACGATAATCCTAGAGTTCGGGGTGCTGAAAATAATATAGATGGAAACACGACGACGAACCGGCGAAACGCCCACATTGAGTGGACGAATCAACTCAAGGATGACTTGCTAGACTGCTACGATGCCAGCATTATCCCTGTTCACCGAGGCTTTATGACGCGTATGCATACTCTGTGGTGCCAAAAACACCCAGAGCTTCAGCACGTTTCGATTCAATCGTTGCGAAATCAACGTGCCTACCTCTGGAAAAATGGATATGTACGCGGAGCGCTTCCCCAACCGCTGCTTGATCAAGCTGCAGCCGAAGATGAAGAAGTGACATTAAGACCAAGTGCGGAAAGCAGGCACCTTCTGAGAGATGATCACGATTTCAGGACAAGAAGGAACATTAACATGAAAATTCCTCTTAAGCCCCAAGATCTGGCTGAAATGGATACCTTCCTTCATGGAGAAATCGCGCAAGAGTCCGACCTCTGGACCATCAATTGCTCAGTTTATGGTGCTGCGAGAGCTTTGGCTGATTCAAATCGAAGGTTCAAACCAACGATCGATCAAAAGACCAAAAGACACTTACGTCAACTGAACAAGAAGGTTGGATGGGCAAGACAGAATGCGTCCCGTGTTCAATGTGTGATTGACTACATAACATCTGTTAGACCGTTCACGGAAAGGGTTCGAAAGTTCGCCCAAGAACTGAGGACCTTGAATCACACACTAAACAAGTCAAAGCTGCTGACAATCAAGCAGCATATTGTTGACAAAATACGGCTGTTATCTGACGCAAGGAATGCGTATTTCTTGAGATATTTTGATGTCTCAAGTTAAAAAAAAACACCTGGTATATGTACAGGGTGTCCACGCTGGGGCTTACCAAAAATTATGCAACCTGTCTCACACGACAACGCTAACCTTATGGTCGTCAAGATTATATCGTCAAGAAGTTCACAGGAGAGATTGGGATGGACTTTGGATTGGATAAATGTGCAAAAATTCATCTGAAGAAAGGAAAGATTGTTGGCGTTCCCAAGGACCCTGAGCTTGTGGATATAAGTGTTATTAGACATCTTAACACTGGAGAGACCTATACATGCCTGGGCGTGCCTCAAAGTCGCATTCAGGACGTAAGATCAGTAAAGTAGTCTCTCCGAAGCAGATACAAGCATCTCCTTCGACAGATTTGGTCTTCCAATCTGTCGGCTCTACTCCACTCTTTTGAGGTGGTTTAGTGGACGAAGAACGAACTTAAGGCTTTTGATGTCACCACACGTAAGATCATGCATGTGCATGAAAGCTTGCATATCAATTCGTCAGTTCCGCGATTATACATTTCACGCCGTGAAGGCGGACGCGGACTTCTGAATCTACAGTGTCTTCATAACCGAATTGTTCTAAGTACAGCTTATATCGTAGCTAATGGCAGAGATCCACTCCTAAAAATGGTCAGGAACCACGAGATGATTGGTGAAGGAGCGCTCCTTTACAACAGACATGCCCAACTCGGGGAAATTTGCTCCGGGACCACATGTTCCATTTCCACCACTCCTCATCCTAGAAAGCGGGAGTGGTCATAGAGTAGAGATTCTCGCACGCGTTTACCACAACTCCCGCTCTCTAGGAGAAAGAGTGGTGGAAACGGAACATGTGGTCCCGGAGCAAATTTCCTCGAGTTGGGCATGTCTGCTTTACAAATCCGCGGAGCAAGCGGCCGAGGCCCTTGGCCTGAATTTTAACATCAGAATTGAGGAAAGTGCATTAATCCATCTAGATACTTTACTTCTGAAAGCCGAAGAGAAGAAAGCAGAAGTTGAAAAATTCCATCAAGAGCTACTCGACAAGAAAATGCACGAAAATTTGCACAGGAATGTAGAAAAACAGTCCTTGTCGAAGGAGGGCTTAATTCAGGTACAGAAGGTTTCATTTTCGCATGCCCGAATGCTGTCATTTCCTCCTTAGTATACCGCAACCGCATTTTATGTCAAGAAGTTCCCAGCGATAGGTGCAGAGCGTGTCATGCACACGCAGAGTACCTAGAACACATACTATCTGGGTGACCAACCCATGCGGGAACAACGTATATCTACAGACATAATGCGGCCTTAAGAGTGCTTTATTACCATCCTCGTCGCTCTTACGGCGTTGGCCGTGACCCTGCCCTGCCGAACGCTCCAAAAGAGAGAGAGACAATTGAGGCGCCGGATGCAAAAAGGAGATACAGAATTATTTTGCTGGAGTGGGGAGGCCCCTGAGCACTTGAAAATAAAGTATTGAATTTTAATTTTTGAAATATATATCCTAAATGAAAATTTAACTTCGCATCTTTTCCTCTTCGTAAAAAAAGTTGTAACTTTTTTATTTTTCGAATTATTTACGAAAAACTGTTTTTTTCTTTGATCAAAATATTTTAGTTCTTTTCACTTCAACTCGCCACAAAAAGGGAGGTTTTTGATATTTTGTAATAAAACTCATCAGAAATATTCACTGTCATGTTCTGCGACCGATGACGTTAGAAAAAGTTCAAAATGTTTATTCAAAAAATTGTTAATAATTTTTTTCCAAGGCGGTGCCTAATTCGTGCACAAACAACTTCTAGCATTCCGGGAGTCGAGCGAATTTTGAGCTAGCAAAAACTGTCAGTGAGAAACTTGTTCAGACAGGTTCAAGGAAGTTTTCGGGAAAGTTTTAGCTCAATTGGAATAGTAGTTAATAAACTGTTGATGTTTTAATTTGCGGCGTGATGGAATTTACTCCGCGTAGACTACAGTCCGGCCGGTGAACTGCTACCCCAGCGTTAGGTGGTACTGTGTCGCACAGCCCGTCGAGATTTTGTAATCCGAATGCGAAGAATATGGAAAATCATGGTTTATAATAAATAGTTATTCTTCTCTGATAAAAATATTTCAGTCGTGCCACTTCTAGGAATATGAACTTCGTAAAAGTCTTAAAAATAAAGAATCTCTCTAAATTTTGTTGTTGTATTCGGCGTGTCCTCCGTCTGACCTCTATTTGTAAATGTACTTATACAGGCTTGTGGGTTGTTTCTTTACCAAAAATAAAATACATCAGTTTAGTTTAGTCTCTTTCGATTAGCAGAGTAGATCGTTGAAATATTACGTGATATACCAAAGTTGTTCGACTTAATTGTTCTAATAGCTATACAAAGTTCTATTATATAAATATAGTGAAGTTTTCCAATTAAAAAATGGAAAATAATTTGAAACCTACGAATGGTAGAAAACGAACGAAGCATGAAAGTTTGTGGGAAAGAAATGTTTTAAAATGTAGCAGAAATGCGGTATGTAATAATAAATTAATCAATTCTTGCTTAAAATACTTGAAAAGTGTCTTGAACAAATTTTTAAATATAATTTTAATTATCGGAGTAATGTTAATGATGACATTATTAAATAGATACATTATTATTGTGTAAAGGAAAAATATGAATCATAGATAAAAATATTTATTGGATAAATATTCTATTTTTGGTCCAACTATTTTTGAAAGCGCTTTTTACAAAATTGAAAAATAAGACGAAACAGTGCGAGGTTGTAAAATATGTTTAGAAATTATTACAAAAACTCTTCAAAGTAACAAAAGCTGTAGCAGTCTAAATATTATTTTCAAACTTTAGATTTTCCGTATACAAACTAAATTGTTGTATTTTATATTAGAAATATCTTAGTAAAATGGAACTCGTTTGGAGAAGGAAAGAAATTTGACTTTTAAAATGAAATATTGTATTATTGCTTGGAAAAATCTATCGAAAGTAAAATATATTAGAAATACATGAAAAGTATATTCTTGCACGCAGAGTGTGGATCTAACGCTGGGGTAGCAGTTCACCAGCCGGGTTGTAGTCTACGCGGAGTAAATTCCATCACGCCGCAAATTAAAACATCAACAGTTTATTAACTACTATTCCAATTGAGCTAAAACTTTCCAAAAAACTTCCTTGAACCTTTCTGAACAACTTTCTCACTGACAGTTTTCGCTAGCTCAAAATTCGCTAGACTCCCGAAACGCTAGAAGTTGTTTGTGCACGAATTAGGCACCATCTTGGAAAAAAATTATTAACAATTTTTTAAATAAACATTTTGAACCTTTTCTAACGTCATCGGTCGCAGAACATGACAGTGCATATTTTTGATGAGTTTTATCACGAAATATCAAAAACCTCCCTTTTTGTGGCGAGTTGAAGTGAAAAAAACTAAAATATTTTGATCAAAGAAAAAAACAGTTTTTCGTAAATAATTCGAAAAATAAAAAAGTTACAACTTTTTTCACGAGGAGAAAAAGATGCAAAATTAAATTTTCATTTAGGATATATATTTCAAAAATTGAAATTCAATACTTTATTTTCAAGTGCTCAGGGGCCTCCCCACTCCAGCAAAATATTTCTATATCTCCTTTTTGCATCCGGCGCCTCAATTGTCCAAAACGAGAAGTGTCACAGTTTCTGGAACTACGGTTTTCGGACAGCAGTATCCGTTGCATACTCGAGGCCTGACATTTTTCTCCAAGACTTCGAGAAACGAACTATATTCGTGATCGAATTCTCGGTTCCGGCCGACTACAACATCACTGCCAAGCAGAAGGAAAAGAAGGAGAGGTATCAAGACCTTAAAAGGGAGTTGCAACGACTGTACCCAAAATATCCTTTTAAAATAACTGTCCTTATAATCGGTGCTCTCGGAAATGCGAAACTATCACTGGTTCGTAACCTCAAAGCCATTCCCGCGTGCCAAAAATATGCCAATGCACTTTCGAGATGGATGCAGAAAGCTATCATCCTTGGGTCGCTTCGTGTCCATAAGTGTGATTTACCGCGGTTCTACTGAGAGCCAGTGTCATTTTTAGATGGCAGCTGCTCTCAGTGAGACTCTGCGGTGGTTGTTTAACCTTGCTTTTTAATTATATATATTACTATAATATTTCTAATAAAGGTTTCCGATGTGCTATTAGGAGTGCACGGTGTGCCTGAACCAACTTTAAATGCAAGGTCATAGCACATCCAATTTTTTCGTTGGGATCGATTAAGGGGCTTAGAAATAGTGTGCAAAAAAAATTTGAGTCAAACCCCCCGAGCCGTTTTTGCGAAAAGTGTTTTTTATGGGTTAAAAATAA
>CAKNWT010256769.1:0-12863 GCA_932066315.1 Andricus coriarius
AAAAAATTGTTCGAATAAAACTTATGTATTTCATGAAGGAGAATCTGAATCTGTGATAAAAAATTGGGGTTCCCATTTGAAATTACAAAGTTACCCCCACCCCTGCCTCCTGTGGGGGTGGGGGTGGGGTAAATTTTAACAAATCTTTTTTCCCCCTCGAAAATAAAAAGTTTTTATTCCAGACATTTTTTCCGTAGGATGCGTATTTTTTTAGATATTTCGTTGTCTCAAGTTAAAAAAAACACCCTGTATATAAGAATTAAGTTCGCTTGGATTAGAATATGATCCCCTAAATAGGTTATTCGCTCTGGCATATCTAATTAAACACTGCGCTACGCCACCGCGAATAGACCTCTCAATGAGAAGAATCATTTCAGGATCTGTTAATAATGCAAGTTCAATTCCGATTAATTTTAGCATCGCATCAAAAGCAAGTCCTGGAGCTGTATAGTAACGTAGGGGACTGTAACGTAGGTAACTGTTGCCCATTTAATTTTTCCCAATCATCAATATAGTCATAAGGAAATACTCCTTTTCTGAATAATAATTGAAATTCTTCGGGATTATTATAATGTTTGAGAGTAATTTTCTTATCATCATTTGCCAAATAAGAACATAATTTTTCAAGGCTACTCGACATGAAACGAAACGAATCTATAAACCGAAGATTTACTTTTGTACCAGCAACATATTTAGTGAATGAGATGTATTTCTCTTTGTTGACAGGTAATAATTTAACCGGGTTCTCAAATTGTTTAGCTAGTGCTTTACTGAAAAAGTGGGAATCATATCCCGACAAAATTGTGGAAAACTACCTGCACGGTGTGTGACTCTTTGTAATTCACATTACAGCCCTGATGACTTGCACCACGAAACTTGTACAATCCACGTTAATTTAGAATCAATATTTTGCGCAATTTCTTTTAATTCATTTACGAACCACTCTATACAATATTTTCCACGATCAATTTTGAATTTTGAACGAGAGACCTCAAAGCTACAATGTAAATAAAATGCAACACTGTACGGAACATGCTTTTGAGACGGCCCTGTATGCAAAGAACTTTCAGCATCTTCCATTAATAGAAACTCAATATCACCATACACAGACAATGGAACTTTCTCTTTGTACCCGTAATTTCGGACTTTCAAAAATCTTAGTTTTTCATTGGGTAATAACATTCTACATTGATTCGCATTTTCAAAATCCAATCTATGATTCTGTAAGGATTTATCTAATTTGAAGTGGCACAGGCATCTGTGACAAAAGTGAGTACGGCACTTAAAATTTGTACTCTGAAATTTTACTAATCGGGATAAATTTTTAATCAAAGCCAAATGATGTATTGGATTACTATCAAATAATTCGTTTTCATTGGAACAGGTAAAGATTTGTATTTTCGAGCATCAAAAGTTGTATTGTAGGGCGCCTTGACTTTTTTTTTGCTTAAATACAGTGGTACAATTTCACATTTCTGATATTTTTCATCATCTTCTAGGTCATAACAATTTATGCAAAACTCATTCATTTTTCTTAATTTTGGAATATCTTCAAGAGTTATTGGAAACAAGATACCATAATGCTTGAGTTCTGAATTAAAATGCGGATAAGATTTAGTATCACGTACATTATTTTTCACAGGATAAATAGCTGCCATTACCGACCACAGAAAACAATAAACATCATTATTCTGAACATTCATAACAGCTTTTTTATATATAATATATTTTGGTAAATCAATTAATGTTGATATGCCTAAATTTATCAGTCAATATTTATTAAAATTTACTATGAGGTTTATAATTTCACTCAATGTCCATCCTGAATCCGTTTCCTGAAATTCTTCTACTTGAACTAAAATTTTATTGCATACATTTTCATTATACCACGCACTGATGACCTTTGATAGTAAGTTTCTATTATTTTCAGTGTTTCTGTATTTCATTTCTTCTACCGTTCAACCTTCACTATGGATTTAAATTTCCCGGTAAAAGAAACGTTAAATTTCAAAACTCCATCTTCTTAAAAAATACTTTTTATTCTTCGAAACACCATTGACTTTGTGTCCTCCAAAAAATGTTTAAAGTCCTTAGCTTTTAAATTGACTACACATCCGGTTCTTATCCTACTCTTGAAAGCTGATTCTAAGTCTTCCCACTGTATTCTATCCGTTTTTCTATTCGAATTTTTAACACCTTTTCCCTTTTTTCTCAATTATTTTAATTTAGTTTTCAACGCCTTCAAAATTCTTATTGTTCACTGAACATGCATCTTTTGACCTACAGACAATTCTAAATGTATGCCTGTTCCATGATGGAGATCAGTTTTCTGTTCTTCTCAGACTACTTTTTTTACTGTCAGGTAAGAGTCCACGACAAATTTGTTGATGCTCACTGCTTATATGGTGGCTAGGAAGCAATTGAAAAAAACTGCTATGAAGTGACTTTTATAGTCAAACAATTTTACAAAAAATATTCCAACAGGTGACACTAAGTGTACATTTAAAATGAGACCGAGAAGTAATCGATTTCAACAGACACCAGGTTTCTCATCTTCAGCTCAGAACAATCAGTTAATTGCAAAGTTGTTTTAACAGTCTTGATATTCACAGTGTCAATGGAAAACTGGAAAAAAATTCCTATAAAACAACCTATTTTTGAACACTCACAAAATTTCATTGAATTTTTTCACTTTGAATTAAAACCGCCTTATATACCCGAGGATTATTATTATTATTATGGGTAATACCTAGGAATGTTCTTTTGCGATGTATCTTCAAAAAAATGTAACCTTGAAGCTATTTAAACAAAATTTGAAATGCGCTTTTGTATTCACGAATAATTTACTGCCTTTATCTATTGCATTATATGATGCGACAATGTTCTAGATCGTTCTACATTATAGTCGATGCACGTAGAAACACGTAAAATTCGTTTCTCAAAAATTGCAAAGTATTGCATTACATGATGTAACAATGTTCTAGAACGTTCTACATTATAATCGATACACCTAGAAACACGTCAAATTCGTTCCTCGAAATTACACAGTATTGCATTATATGACGCAACAATGTTCTGCAACGTTCTAGATTATAATCGATACACCTAGAAACACGTAAAATTCGTTTCAAAAAAATTGCACATTTTATTACCTCATCAAAAATATTCTAGAAACTTAGCATGGCGAAGAACATCTACAGCTGTAGAATGTTCATTAGGAGTAATATATCTAACTCTTTGTCCTTGAGTTCCAGAAAGTTCTACACTGCCGAGTTTTTTTTCACGAGTTATATGCACACTAAATAAATAAAGGCAGGACTTTTTCATTAAATTTATCATCTGTGAGAAAGCAATAAATCAAGTTTATAAAGACAAACAGAATGTCATACATAGCTCTCCATGTCAAATTTCAAATATATCTACATATATGTCAACATAATGCTGAGACCCTTACGGGGAATATGGAGACAGCGGTCGTCCTTGGGTCGCTCCGTGTCCTCAGGGAGCACGAGACTTTTGCCGGATCATCGTATTGAATTCGTCGCAGACTAAACACCAATCTCAAGGTCGTGATACGTGGTTACAGCTGAAATTTTACCACAATTTCGCTGGGAGCGGATGCAATTTTTCAGATTAGCACCCGCTCCCGGCAAAACCCTGCGGCTGTCCTTATGACAAACTTTTAACTATATACAAAAAAAAAAAGGTTAAACAACCTCCGCAGTGTCCCTCCGGGAGCAACTGCCATATAATAATGACATCGGCTCCCAGTAGAACCGCGGTAAATCACAGTTATAGCCAGGTCTCACGACCATGAGATGGGTGGCATGGTGAAATTGCGACGACAGGGCGGCGAAACCCTCGTGTGTCTTGAGAACACGAAGCGACCCAAGGATGACAGCTTTCTGTATCCATCACGCAACTGCTTTGGCATATTTTTGGCACGCGGGAATGTCTTTAAGGTTACGAACCAGTAATAGTTTCCCACCTCCGAGAGCACTGATCGCAACGACAATTATTTTGGCCGAATATTTTGGGTACAGTCGCTGCAACTTTCTTTAAAGGTCTTGATACCTCTCGTCCTTTTCCTTCTCCTTGGCAGTGATGTTGTAGTCTGCCGGAGCCGAGAATTCGATCACGAATATGGTTCGTTTTGGACAAGTGACTCTATCTCCCTTGGAGCGTTCGGCAGGGCAGGGTCCCGGCCAAAATGTAAGAGCGGCAAAGATGGTAATAAGGCACTCTTAGGGTCGAATTATTTCTGTAGATATACGTCGTTCCCACATGGATAGGATACCCAGATAATATGTGTTCTAGGTACTCTGCGTGTGCATAACATGCTCTGCAGCTATCGCTGGTAACTACTTGACATATAATGCGGTCACGGTATACTAAGGTGAAAATGACAACGTCCTGGCTTGCGAAAATAAAACCTTCTGTTGCTGATTTAAGTCCTGATGATCTCGGAAAAGCAAAAGTTTGCTCCTTCGATAAGGACTGTTTTTCTACATTTCTGCAAAACCTTCCGTGCATTTTCTTGTCAAGTAGCTCCTGATGGAATTTTTCAACTGCTGCTTTCTTCACTTCGGTTTTCAGAAGTGAAGCATCTAGATGGAGTAATTAACTTTCCTCACTTCTGCTGTTGAAATTCAGGCCAGGGGTATCAGCCGCCTGATCCGCGGCTTTGTAAAGGAACGCTCCTTTGCCAATCATCTCGTGATTCCTGACCATTTTTAGAAGAGGATCTTTTCCATTCGCAACTATGTAAGCTGTATTCAGAACAATACGCTTATAAAGAAATTGTAGATTCAGAAGTCCACGTCCGCCTTGACGGCGTGAGATGTATAATCGCGGAACAAACGAATTGATATGCAAGTTTTTATGCATATGCATGATCTTACGTGTAGTTATATCAAGCACCGTAAGCTCGTTCTTTATCCAGTGAATCACACCACACGAGTACAGTAGAACGGAGACGGTAAGCATCTTAGTCGCAGGCATCTTGTTCAACGCCGACAGATTGGAAGACCAAATCTGTCTAAGAGGCGCCCCAGGTATGTAAAGTTCTCTCCAGTGTTAAGATGTCTAACAGCACTTATATACACAAGCTCAGGGTCCTTGGGAACGCCAACAATTTTTCTGTTTTTCAGATGAATTTTGGCACATTTATCCGATGCAAAGTCCATCCCCATCTCTCCTGCTTACTTTCTGATGATATTGATGGCAGTTTGAAGTTTGTTTTTACCAGAGGCATTGATGTTCAGGTCATCCATATAAAATACATGAGTAACCTTATGCTCGCGATGGTTCGTGTCGCCACAGAGGTGTCCAGAAGAATTTATTAGTGTAAGAGATAGAGGCAGAAGTGTGATGCAAAAAAGCAAAGGGCTCATGGTATCGCCCTGAAAGATGCCCCTATGGAAGGTGACGTTGTTCGTTGTCACACGATAATTTTCAGGTGAGATGCACCACCAAACTTTCCAACAGACAAAAAATAAGTCTATGAGATGTTGAATCAAAAGCCTTCCAGTAGTCAATCCAGCCCATTGACAGGACGCGCTGATTGGCTGCAGGGTCTTTACAGACGCACCTGTCAATTAGCAGGTTCTCTCGACATCCTGCTACACTTATTTTCGATCCATGTTGTTCGTACATCTCTCGCCACACATGCTCAATTCTTTGGACAATCATGTTGTTCAGGATAGCTGTAAAGATCTTATACAGTGTGTTCAAACAAGTTATTGGCCTGTAATTCTCTGGTTTGGACAAGTTGCCTTTTTTCGGTAGGAGTATAGTGCGTCCTATTACCAGCCGCTGCGGAATGGGCGTTTCCGACTTTAAATACGAGGTGAATATGCGTTCCAAATAATGATGCGTAGTAGTTAACTTCTTCCACCAGAAGTTCTTGATACCATCTCGTTTTACAGCGGAAAAGTTCTTCGTGCCTCTAAGTGCATTGTTCACTTCTTCGGCAGTGGTTGAAGGACATTCCTCCTTAGATATTATGAGGTTGTCGCAAAAACCCTTGAAGCAGATGATATTATCAGTTCCTTCTTTCAGTGTCGACGAGAAACTGTTTATTTTCCCAGATCTATCTGTCCGTCTTCTGTATTCTCTTCCTTGCGTCAGGGAACACCCGTATTTTTTCAACAATGTGCTGCTTTGTTTTCAGCAGCTTTAACTTGTTCAGTGTATGATTAAAGATCCTTAGTTCTTGAGCGAACTTTCGATCCCTCTCCATGAACGGCCTACCAGATATTACGTAGTCAATCACGCACTGAGCACGGGACTCATTCTGTCTTGCCCATCCAATCTTCTTGTTCAGTTGATACAAGCGTCTTTTGGTCTTTTTAACTATCGCCGCTTTTAGCCTTCGATTCCTGAAATCACTATCATCTTTCCGAAAATATCTGCTTTCCGCGGTTGGTCTTAATGTCGCTCCCTCATCTTCGTCTACAGCCTGTTCAAGCAGCATTTGGGGAAGCGGTCCGCGTACGTATCCATTTTTCAAGAGGTAGGCGTGTTACTTTCGCAAAGGCTGATGCGAAACGTGCTGAAGCTCTGGGTGTTTCTGGCACCACAGGGTGTGCATACGCGCCATAAAGCTCCCGCGAACAGGGATAATGCTGGCATCGTAGCAGTCTAGCACGTCATCCTTGAGTTGAATCGTCCACTTAATGTGGACGTTTCGCGGGGTCGTCGTCGTTTTTCCATTTAAATTATTATTTGCCGCACCCCGAACTCTAGGATGATCGGCATTGTTTAACGAACTGTTGTCGGGTGCTCTGCACGTTCGATCATTTTGAACCGCATCTACAACTTTTTAGTGTTTTGGTGGTGTCATTGTTGTTCCCACGAGCAGCTAACGAAAGGTTTCTTCCATCCTTGCAGAGCCCCGCGTGCAAGGATAAGGCTGCATAATCTGAGAGATCGCTCGGTATGCCAGATTCACCGCTTAAGACACCTCAACCAGGTGCCATTTAGCTTTTGGCACGGTTGTTACGCCTCCGCTTAGGCTTTATTCCTTTGGGACCATCCCTGGACAATTGCCCGCGACTGCTTATTCATTATTATTGTAAACATATTCAGCAGAAACCGTTAATACAGGGACCCTCTCTCCACAACCCGAGGACACGTTCGGTGGCTTTGTCACAAGCCCTTCAGTTCTATTCCAAAGGAATCAAAACCGAAACCGAAGTCCGGCTGAGCTTCTAGAATTTCCTCGGAGGGTCCTGATGACGTCACAAAATAATAATATTGCCAAATTGTAAAAGCCCAATTCGTGTAAAAAGGTTCAAGGTTATTACGAGAAAAACAAGAATGATATATTGCTTCCTTGTAGATAAAACATTCACAATAATTAATAAGCAGTCGCGGACAATTGTCCAGGGATGGTCCCGAAGGAATATCCCCCTTTCCCTAGCTGCTCGTGGGAACTTCAATGATACCACCAAAACACCAAAAAGTTGTAGATGCGGTTCAAAACGATCGAACGCGCAGAGCACCCGACAATGTGTCCGCAAACAATGCTGATCATCCTAGATTTAGGGGTGCTGAAAATAATTTAGATGGAAATACGACCACGAACCGGCAAAACGACCATATTGAGTAAACGAATCAATTCAAGGATGACTTGCTAGACTGTTACGATGCCAGCATCATCCCTGTTCACCGAGGCTTTATGGCGCGTATGCATACTCTGTGGCGCCAGAAACAGCCAGAGCTTCAGCACGTTTCGATTCAATCGTTGCGAAATCAACGTGCCTACCTTTGAAAAAAGGATATGTACGCGGAGCGCTTCCCCAACCGCTGATTGATCAAGCTGCAGCCGAAGATGAGGATGCGACATTAAAACGAACCCCGGAAAGCAGGCTCCTTCTGAGAGATGATCACGATTTTAAGACAAGAAGGAACATTAACATGCAAGTTCCTCCTAAGACCCAAGATCAGGCCGCAATGGTTGCCTCCCTTCGTGGAGAAATCTCGCAAAATTCCGACCGCTGGACCATCAATTGCTCAGTTTATGGTGCTGCGAGAGGTTTGGCTGATTCAAATGGAAGACTCAAACCGACGATGGATCAAAATACCAAGAGACGCTTGCATCAACTGCACAGGAAGATTGGATGGGCAAGACAGAATGCGTCTCGTGTTCATTGTGTGATTGACAACATAACATTTATTAAAAGTTCGCCCAAAAACTGAGGATCTTGAATCACGCACTAAACACGTCAAAGCTGCTGACAATCAAGCAGCATATTGTTGACAAAATACGGCTGTTATCTGATGCAAGTAGGAGAATACAGAACAGGGAGCGATGGATCAGGGAGAATCAAAAGTTTCTCGCTGACCAATCTCGCTTCATCAGTGATCACCCTGTTTCTGTCACAAATCCACCCAAGCCCAAAGAGGTAGAGGCTTTTCGGAGAGTTATACAAGATCTCAAAAACACTTAAATTGCAAGAAGATACTGACAATATCACCAGGTTCAAGGAATTCTGCGACAACCTTATAGGCGTGAAAAAAGCACTTAGAGGAACGAATGAAATTTTCCGGTGCTGAAACACATTGTATCAAGAACTTCTGGTGGAAGAAGTTTACTTCTACACACCAACATTTGACCCGAATATTCACCTCATATTTAAAGTTAATGACGCTCATTCCGCAGTGACTGGTGTTAGGACGCACTATACTTCTACCGAAAAAAGGCAACTTGTCTAACCCAGAGAATTACAGGCCAATAACTTGTTTGAATACACTGTATACGATATTTACAGCTGTCCTGAACAACAGGATTGTTCGGCGAATTCAGCCTGTGTGGCGCGAGATGTACGAACAACGTGGCTCGAAAAAAGGTGTAGCAGGCTTTCGAGAAAACCTGCTAATTGACAGATGTGTCTGTAAAGACGCTGCAGCCCACCAACGCGTCCTGTCAATAGCCTGGATTGACTACCGGAAAGCTTTCGATTCAACCTCTCATAGACTTATCACATGTCTGTTAGAAAGCTTGAAGGTGCATCCATACATAGTGAGATGCATAGAGAGGCACTACAAGTCAATTTGGCACTACAAAGCACTACAGTGTAGTGCGTGAATTTCATTATTCCTCTTTGGAAAACTAGATTTACTATCTAATGTGGAAATTATCGTGTGATAAAGAACAGCGTCACCTTCCAGAGGGGCGTCTTTCAGGGCGATACCAGGAGCCTTTGCTTTTTTGCATCACACTGCTGCCTCTATCTCTCGCACTACGAAATTCTTCTGGATACCTCTGTGGCGATACTAACCAGGGCAAGCATTAGGTCACTCATTTATTTTATATGGATGACTTGTAGATCTATGCACCTGGTAAAAGCCAAAAATTCATCTGATGAAAGGAAAGATTGTTGGCGTTCCCAAGGAATCTGAGCTTGTGGATATAAGTGTTGTTAGACATCTTAACACTGGAGAGAACTATACATACCTGGGCGTAGCTCAAAGCCGCACTCAGGACGTAACATTTGTAAAGGAGTCTCTCCGAAGCAGATACAAGCATCTTCTTCGACAGATTTGGTCTTCCAATCTGTCGGCATTTAACAAAGTATCTGCGGCCAACATGCTTGCCGTCCCGGTTCTACTCTACTCGTTTGGGGTGGTTCAATGGACGAAGAACGAACTTAAGGCCCTTGAGGGCGTACAATTTTTAGTTTTTGAAGCAAATCCTTACTCTCAAAAATGTGTAACTTTTTTCCTATTGCTTTAGGCCAAATTTACAAATGTTTTTGACAAATTTTTTCACAAAACTTTTGGTGGTCGTAAGGATTTTGAAAAATTCCAAATTTGACCCTAATTTTTGAAAATCAAAAATAAATTTTACTTTTTTTAAATTTCGACACTTTTTTTCTTCAAAATAGTTTTAAAAGAAAGCTGAGATTTTTCCTATAAGAGCCCCAATTTTCACAGTGGCAAATTAATTCGTCTTTGAGTAATAGAACGATACGTAGACAAAATGCTATGATACAGCGGGTGGCGCGCGATCTCCTCTAGTGCGATCATGCCGATGATCTGTGTGCAACGCTTTAGTGCCAGTTTTTTAAGTTAAGTAATATAATATGGTAATATTATGTTTCTTTCTGATCGATTTTTTGGCTATGGTTTCAACAGTTGTTTTCTTTGCAGACCTTTTTTGCGGATTCTGTTTTTTGCCGTTCCAGAAGATGTCGTGTTTCTGAGAGGACGTAAACATTTTATGTTGAAGTTTTCCACCTTGAATCTGGTCAAATCTGGCTTTCAGTAACTCAGTGGCTAAGGCATGATTTTCTTTGCTGCTGAAAAAAACTTCGGTTTCCTTACAGTTACTCTTTGCCCACTGAAACAAAACATGGGGAGTGAATATGTCATGTTTCGGAGAACATGGTAAGCTCAAAGGTGCTGCTTGTCTCTTTATATTCGCTCGTATACCATCGCATGCACCTTAATCATGAGATGTACCATGGAAATGCCATTCAACTTGGTTACCAAAATCTTCTTCATGGGCTCGGAGATTGACAAAGCTGCTCTTATTTTTTAAATTTTGCCCTGCACCATCAGTGAAATAGTGGATTTACTGTGGCCTGAAATGAGTTTTCAAGTAATCTACTATTATCTTCTGATACTTGTGAAGAGCCACCGTGTCATGAGCTAAGTTATCAGATATGATTGCGATACTTACATGCTTGAGCTCTCCATCTTTTTTGTAGTAAATCACCACAATGAATATTGTAGCTTGGTCGTTATTCCCCAGGCAATACATTTTCCATCACGTTTTTGAAAAAATCTTGCTGCTTTGAAGTAAACTGATGAGTTTCTAATTTCAAAAGCCTTTCACAGAAATCATCTAGGAATTTATCAGTATCCATTACATCTGTCGGTCTGTAACCAAATTTAAAATTTCGCTTCATTAATGCAATGTTCATCAAAAGCTTTTGTGATGTTATCTTTCAAAATTGCAGTACCTGGACAGTTTTCATACACTCCTAAATGACAGGAAGTTGAAGAGTTAGGTCATACAATAGCATCCAGACAGTCGTTCTAATTTGTGAACTCATGTCAGTCTCCTCGGTTAAATGTTGAATATTCATTTCATTCAACATCAACTTGATATTCTCATGATGCACGCAAGCCCACACATTATTAGTGCCACTGCTTCCTGCTAGAACACAATGACGAGGTCTGAGTTTTGTGAATTTCGAAATATTGATCTTCAGGCCTGTTCTGATGTAAATTGAGCATATAACTCGTTGACATTATACAATAGTAACCTTTTCTGAACATGTGAACGAGTTTCATCATCATTCTTGATCAACACAATGTTTTTCACCCCTGTCATCATTCGACTTATGTCATCGAGTTCATAAAAGTTCTTCACTAGAGTTTTAGTTTCAGAAGTCAATGCTATTCCTCTTTTCGCATTCGGAAGTATGAGGATTCCATGCTCTGAAACTAATTTTTTGACATTTCTTGCTTTTCTCTCTGATTTATTGAACACCTGCATCAGTTTTCCTCGTCCCAAGATTTTGGCGCCAGCGACAGAAGTTGAAATTATTCTTGAAGATTTTTAGAGGCATTGCATTTTTCGATGATTTGACCAAGTACTTCAACACCAGCTTTATGCTATTTTTTTCACACTGCAGTTTGGTGTCTCACTTTTTTAAAAAACAGCTATTTTAGTAGCATAAAATATTACTTAACTTAAAAAACTGGCACTAAAGCGTTGCACAAAGTTCCTCGGCGTGAGCGCACTAGGGGAGATCGCGCGCCACCCGCTCTATCATGGCATTTTGTTTACGTATCGTTCTATTACTCAAAGACAAATAAATTTGCCACTGTGAAAACTGGGGGTCTTATAGGAAAAAACCTGCTTTCTTTTAAAACTATTTTGAAGAAAAAAGTGTCGAAATTTGAAAAAAAAGTCGAATTTATTTTTGATTTTTAAAAATTAGTGTCCAATTTGGACTTTTTGTCAAAATCCTTACGACCACCAAAAGGTTTGTGAAAAAATATTTCAAAAACATTTGTAGTGAAATTTTGATTAAATCAATAGGAAAAAAGTTACAAATGTTTGAAAGTAAGGCTTTGCTTAAAAACCAAAAATTGTACCCTCTACACTTTGATAAATAATTACCATAATTAATTAATTTTTGGTGTGAGGAGTACTATGTAATAGGACTACAATTCGTCAGTTCCGCGATTATACATTTCACGCCGTCAAGGCGGACGCGGACTTCTTATATCATTCCCAATGGCAGAGATCCTCTCCTAAAAATAGTCAGGAACCACGAGATGATTGGTGAAGGAGCGTTCCTGTACAAAGCCGCGGAGCAAGCGATCGAGACCCTTGGCCTGAATTTTAACATCAGAAACGAGGAAAGTGCATTACTCCATCTAGATGCTTCACTTCTAAAAGCCGAAGTGAAGAAAGCATATTTTGCAAAATTTCACCAAGAACTAATGGACAAGAAAATGCGCGGAAGCTTTCACAAAAATGTTGAAAAACAGTCCTTGTCGAAGGAGCAAACTTTGGCTTTTCTGAGATCATTAGGGATTAATTCAGGTACAGAGGGTTTTATTTTCGCATGTCAGGTCGGTGTCATTTCCACCTCAGCATACCGTGACCGCATTTTATGTCAAGAAGCTCCCAGCGATAGGTGCAGAGCGTGTCATGCACACGCTGATTACCTAGAACACATACTATCGGGGTGCCCATACACGCAGGAACGTCGTATATCTACAGACATAATGCAGCCCTAAGAGTGCTTTATTAGCATATTTGTCGCTCTTACGTTGCTGGCCGCGACCCTGCCCTGCCGAACGCTTCAAGGGAGATAGAGTCTATTGTCCAAAACGAG
>CAKNWT010256773.1:0-16636 GCA_932066315.1 Andricus coriarius
ATAATCCGGCCTTTTTTCACGCAAAGCACGGCGCAATTTGATTAGTTGTTGGTGGTAGCGGTGAGCATCGACAGTTTCACCAGGTTTTAATAGCTCATAGTAGACGACACCCTGCTGATCCCACCAAACGCACAGCATCGTCTTGCGTCCAAAGCGATTAGGTCTTGAGAAAGAAGTTGATGGTTGTCCGGGATCGACCCACGATTTTCTTCGTTTCGGATTCTCAAAATAAATCCACTTTTCGTCTCCAGTCACCACACGATGCAGAAACGACTTTCTTTTGTGTCTAGCAAGCCAGATTTCACATGTGTTTTGGCGTCGCTCCATCTGCCTATCGTTCAATTCATGGGGTACCCATTTTCCCATTTTTTAGATCTTTCCCATGGCATGTAAACGCATGGAAATGGCCGGTTGAGTAACACCTAACTGTTCGGCAAGCATTTTTTGTGTTTGTGTATCGTCCTCATCCAAAAGAGCCTGTCATTCGTGGTCCTCAACTTTTTTGGGCCGATTTTCACGCTTTTTGTCACTCAAGTCAAAATGACCGTCTTTGAACCGACGAAACCAGTCTCTGCAAGTTGTTTCCGATAAAGCACTGTCACCATAGGCCTTCACAAGCATTCGATGTGATTCGGCAGCCGATTTCTTCAAATTGAAGCAAAAAAGTAGAGCTTCCCGCAAATGTTCCTTTTCTGGCATAAAATTTGATATGATTACTCAAGGAAAAATTTATGTTGTATAAAAAAACTGAATATGTGCACTGAATTATGTAGCCAGGTGTCGAACTCACACAAAAAAAAAGCATGACGTTTCTATTGTAGCTAAATATGTTCACTACCGCCATCTCTGAGCAAACAGCGGATTTAAGCTTATACACCTGGTAAATAATTAACAGCATATCGAATCTAATTGTTATAAACAAATTATATTAACAAAATGTCAACATCCTGGAAATTTTTCTTGCAAAGTATATTTGTAAGTTGAAATTGTTTGATTTTATCAACAGGAGCATATGAAGAGGTACAAGCTAACCCCTTGACGGTGATGGTGGTGGACACGAGCTACCCAGACTCACTGCTTACTGCGGAGCGGTTTGAGCTCTTCAGGGACGCCACCTGGAAGGCGCTCGAAAGAGCGTCCCAGATCAATGGCCAAAATTCGAGACTTCCTTCTGTAGGGGAGGGGTCTTCGTATTTGTCGCAGCCAACCCAGCGTCTAAAGCTAGGCTACATAATACAGTGGCCGAGACAAGGCCCTGGGGAGGCGCAGACCTAAAAGTATGTGGGGCTGAGTTGCTCCAAAAGATGGTGTGGGCTACTGCCTGGTTCCCAGGTAAGCTGGAAATACCCGTCTGTGGTCCTTCGGAGATTGGAGGGATTCAACCTTTCCCTCAGGACAGCGTCCTGGCGAATCGTCTGGCACGATCGGCCTTAAGAAGAAGACACAGCGGAAAGTGCCAAGGTACCAGGGATAGGAGGAGCCTGTGGGGACACAGAAAGACCGGGAGCAGACCAAAAATGACTGCTCCTGGCCTAACCATTACCCAAATTAACTTGCATCACAGTAAAGGCGCCTCTGCGGTTCCACAGAGGGGCATAGCTGCGAGGCACATAGCTAACTCGCTAATCCGGGAACCTTGGTTAGTTCGACATACCATAAGGGAATTAGGGGGGGGGGGGGGGTGGCGGCGTTGTGGAAATAGACAATTTCTATGTAATTCGAACCGCTAAATATTCATTCTCTGTCAGGATTTCCGAACAAGTTTGTATTCTTTGATAACATGTTTTCTATCACCAAAAAAGTCAACACGAAAACAATGTTTTTGAGGTTAGGAAGTGAAAAAAGTTAATTTGAGAATTCTGAGTGCAAATTCGGATTCAGCGACTCGAAACCCATAGGATGTGACGACTGTTCTATGTGACGACAATTTCTATGTAATTCGAACTGCTAAATGTTCATTCTCTGTCAGGATTTCCGAACAAGTTTGTATTCTTTGATAACATGTTTTTTATCACCAAAAAAGTCAACACGAAAACAATGTTTTTGAGGTTAGGAAGTGAAAAAAGCTAATTTGAGAATTCTGAGTGCAAATTCGGATTCAGCGACTCGAAATCCATAGGATGTGACGACTCTGGTTTGGCGAAACATCAAATTTGTCTCGGCAAGGTTTTACGGTATTGTTCTCTGTGCAGCCCCTCCCCCACCGCAAAGTATTGGGCCCAACGGACCATAAGAGACCATTGCTATGTATTTTTCGCCGCTGAATCCGAATTTGTGGTTTAAATTTTTTAAAAACGCGGGTTTTTTTGTTAGATACTTTTCAATCCAAAAACAGCCAAAAAACAACGTTTTTTGAGGTTAGAAAAAAACCTGAGGGTGATGGCGGAATTCTGACCTTGGATTCGGATTCAGTGACTCGAAATCCATAGGATGTGACTACTCTTGTCCGTCGGACAACCTACTTTTTTGCTTTGTGGGGCTGTGTATTTAATCGAAAATCTTTGTAAAAAATTAATATTTATAATTTTTATCAACAAATTTCGTTAACGAACCTCAAAATCATAATTTTTCCTCGCAAAAAACCTTTACTATTAATAATAATATAACATTATTTACAATTAAAAAAATCCACTGGGATAATAAATTGTACTTTCAGTTAATAATCGTTATTGTTAAAAGCAAAATACATTAATAAGTCATTGATATACAGTCGCGTGCGAAACAAATAATTCTTTGTCAATCACTTATTATAATAGATCTTCCAGGTACTCGCACATTGAATAATATTATTCACAATTATTATAATTAATATGCATAAACAATAGGTATTAAAGTTCGTAGTAAGTATTTTTTATTGTAAACTTGATTTACAAATGAGGCTTTGACAGGACTTCTTATTAATATTTTTTTATTCTGAATTTGTCACTTTCGAAGTGAAATTTGAAAGCAGCAATCTCAAAAACCCTTCATACCAAGTTTCATACAAATATGTAAAAATTTGAAAATTTTGGCCGCCATATTGGATCCGCCATTTTAAATTTGCAATTTTTACTTCAAATTCAATATCAGCGACCTCAAAAGCCCCCCTCATACGAAGTTTCATACAAATCCGACAGATTTCATCAGATGAAAGCTTTTGATCGGTTAAACTTACGTCATTAAACTTTGCGATACAAAATATTTAAATGTTCTTTGTGCACTTACCCAGAAAAATAGTATTAACTTCTTTTATAAGAAAGAAGATGAACTTAAATTACTCTACGAGCTAAAGTATAGTTCCGGACATAATTTCTTTAAATTTGAAGTAAGAACTCCAAATGGTTTGTTATTTATAGCGAGTTGAAGGTAGAAAAGACGAAAATTTTAAGCTATGCACAATTTTTCTTTTTCAATTATTTCAAAAACGAAAAAAGATTAAACCATACGGCGCCGCATGGCGCAGCAAATGCATAGATATACGCAAGCTAATCCGAGCGCTCAGACTTATACCGATCTGAATTTAGCAATTATGAGTTTTCGCAAAAAAATCGCATATACGTCTTATAGTTTATGATGCGCTCAACCGAAAACCACCTTACATTTTGCTTCAGGCGTGGTATGTCGTGTTACGTTTATTCGGCGGCGAGTACAGTTTCAATTATACAGCAAATCAAATTAAAAAATCTAGTTTTTCATGATTCCCGCCGCGCACTCTGGAAGAGCCTCGTCGGCCCATGCTGAGAACAATAGCCTAGGAAGGGAGTTGTTCATCACCGGCGAGTGAAAGGTTCTCTAAGTACTTAAAGCTGTTGCTCTTGGTGGTTCGGAACGGCCATAACTGTACGTCGAGATATGCTACCGTCGGATATTTCGCCATACTTGTATATCGAAATAAGCTACCCTCGGATATTTTGCGAAAAAGCCACTCCGTATAATTAATGGAAATTTTCAGTAAAATACAAAGTAAAAATTATTTGAATGTTTCAATGAAAATAATTGTTTATTGACCTTGATGTTGCAAAATGATAAATCAATTACTGATTGCTTTTTTCACAATATTAAACTACATGAAGATTAAAGTTTAATGTTCTTCAATTGAGTAACATAAATTGATTATTTACTCTAATGTTATGTAATTGAATATTGGATATAATTTGTAGAATAAAAGTTTATTCGTATTTAAAATACCCGTGTTCCGATTACATCATTTTAAAAATATTTCTTATCTTGTGAAATAATCATTTGAATTCAATCTTCAAAATTATATGTAAATATTTTTCCAGTTTTTATGAAATTAGTTTAAATGTTACTAATAAATTAAATGTATGAAAAGGCAACTTCAAATGAAAAACATATGTTAAAATTAATTGAATGTTTAAATGAAAATAATTGTTTAATGCTTTTTATGTTGTCAACTGATTAATTAAAATGTACATGTATTTTAATTTTTTTAAATTAGTATTAAAGGTTATTCATAAATTAAATTTATAATAATGCAAATTCAACTGAGCAAAATATAATGTTAAAATTATTTGAATGTTTCAATGAAAATAATTGTTCAATGCTTTTTATGTTGTGAACTTATTAATTAATATGTACATATATTTTAATTTTTTTATTATTTTAAAGGTTATTAATAAATTAAATGTACAAAAATGCAATTTCATATGAAAAAAATTACAATGTTAAAATTATTTGAATATTTCAATGAAAATAATTATTCAGTACTTTTCATGTTGTAAACTTATTAATTAATTATCAACTGATTCTATTAAAACTTACAATTTCTAGAATTACATCAAAAGGTTATTAATAAATAAAATTTCCAGAAATGAAGGTTCAAATTAAAAAAAAATGTATGAAGTAAAATTATTTGAATGTTTTAATGAAAATTATAGTTTAATGCTTCCTATTTTGTGCACCGATTAATTAATTATTAGCTAATTAATGTTTTTTCACAATATTAAATTACATAAAGATTGAATTTTAATTTGTTTTAATTAAGTACATGAATTTGATTATTTGATTTAAGGTTATGTGATTGAATATTGGCTATAATTTTTATAATAAAAGTTTACTTATATTCAGAACACCTCTATTCCTACCACGTAATTTTTGTCAATGTCTTTCATTTTGTGAAATGATTTTATGAATTTAACTTTCAAAATTATGTGTAAATATGTTTATTTTTTTCTAAATTACTATAAAAGATTACTAATAAATAAAATTTTCAGAGAACAAAGTGAAAATTAAAAAAAATATATAAAGTGAAAATTATTTGAATGTTTCAATGAAAATAAGTGTTTATTCCGTTTTATGTTGTTTACTAATTAATTAATGTGTACATAGATTTTTATTCACTTTAAAAATTTGTTTGAAAGTCTATTAATAAATAAAATGTATAAAAATGAAACTTCAAATGAAAAAAAAATAATGTTAAAATTATTTGAATAATTCAATGCAAATAATTATTTAATGCTTTTTATGTTGTGAACTGATTAATTAATTATTAACTGATTCTATTAAAACTTACATTGTCTGAAATTAGATTAAAGAGTTATTAATAAAATGAATTTCCAGAAATGAAAGTCAAAATTAAATATATATGTATATGAGACCGTCCGCGAAGAAAGGGACCTAATGCGTCAAAGCTGAATTTTACAGGACGGGCGATCGTAGTAGAGTCCGCAAGCCAGCATTTGAGTAGTCGGGATGCGTTTACGAAAAGCACTTCCTCCACTTATCAATACACTTTTAGGCACGAGCCAGTGTAGCTCACGGACACGTCGCGTACAGCTATGTGGTAAATGGTGGGGCTGGCTTTCGTAGGCCTCTCGTTCGGTCTCCGCGTACGCTCATCATGCCTATGTTTGTAGCTTAATAAGAAAAAAAGTAATCAACTTAAACAATTTCTGATTATTGGAAATGAAAGAGTAACTCAAAAACTATCGATTGGTAATCTGTACTTAGAACAATTCGGTTATGAAGACACGGGAGATTCAGAAGTCCGCGTCCGCCTTGACGGCGTCAAATGTATAATCGCGGAACTGACGAATTGATATGCAAGCTTTTATGCATATACATGATCTTACGTGTGGTGACATTAAGGGCAAGCATGTTAGTCGAAGATACCTTGTTCAACGCCGACAGATTGGAAGACCAAATCTGTCGAAGAAGATGCTTGTATCTGCTTCGGAGAGACTCCTTTACTAATGCTACGTCCGGAATGCGGCTTTGAGGCACGCCCAGGTATGTATAGGTCTCTCCAGTGTTAAGATGTCTAATAACACTTATATCCACAAGCTCAGGGTCCTTGGGAACGCCAACAAACTTTCCATTCTTCAGATGAATTTTGGCACATTTATCTAATACAAAGTCCATCCCAATCTCTCCTGTGTACTCCTTGACTATACTTATGGCAGTTTGAAGTTTGCCTTTACCAGAGGCATAGAGCTTCAGGTCATCCATATAAAATACATGAGTGACCTTATGCTCGCACTGGTTAGTGTCGCCACAGAGGTATCCAGAAGAATTTCGTAGTGCGAGAGATAGAGGCAGAAGTGTGATGCTAAAAAGCAAAGGGCTCATGGTATCGCCCTGAAAGACGCCCTTCTGGAAGGTGACGTTGTTTGTTGTCACGCGATAACTTCCAGATGAGATAGTAAATCTAGTTTTTCAAAGAGGCATCAATCTCTCTATGCATCTCACTATGTGTGGATGCACCTTCAAGCTTTCCAACAGCCAGATGATAAGTCTATGAGAGGTTGAATCGAAAGCTTTCCGGTACTCAACCCAGGCCATTGACAGGACGCGTTGATGGACTGCAGCATCATTACAGACACACCTGTCAATTAGCAGGTTCTCTCGACAGCCTGCTACACCTTTTTTCGAGCCACGTTGTTCGTACATTTCACGCCACACAGGCTCAATTCGCCGAACAATCCTGTTGTTTAGGACAGCTGTAAAGATCTTATACAGTGTGTTCCAACAAGTGATTGGCCTGTAATTGTCTGGGTTGGACAAGTTGCCTTTTTCGGTAGGAGTATAGTGCGTCCTAACACCAGCCACTGCGCAATGGGCGTCTCCGACTTTAAATATGAGGTAAATACGCGGGCCAAATGTTGGTGTGTAGAAGTAAACTTCCTCCACCAGAAGTTCTTCATACAATCTGGTCCAGCACCGGAAAAGTTCTTCGTGCCTGTAAGTGCATTTTTCACCTCTTCGGCAGTGATTGATGGACATTCCTCCTCAGATTTTATAAGGTTGTCGCAAAATTCCTTGAAGCGGATGATATTGTCAGTATTTTCTTTCAACTTTAGTGTTTTCGAGATCGTGTATACCTCTCTCCAAAAACTCTCTACATCGTTCGGCTTGGGTGGATTTTTGACAGAAACAGGGTGATCATTGAAGAGGCGAGATGGGTCAGCGAGAAACTGTTGATTCTCCCTGATCCATCTCTCCCTCTTCTGTATTCTCCTCCTTGCGTCAGATAACAGCCGTATTTTGTCAGCAAGATGCTGCTTAATTGTCAGCAGCTTTGACTTGTTTAGTGTGTGATTCAAGATCCTCAGTTCTTGGGCGAACTTTCGAAACCTTTCCGTGAACGGTTTACCAGGTGTTATGTAGTCAATCACACATTGAACACGGGATGCATTCTGTCTTGCCCATCCAATCTTCTTGTTGAGTTGATGCATGCGTCTTTTGGTCTTTTGATCCAACGTCGGTATGAACTGAGCAATTGATGGTCCAGAGATCGGACTCTTGCGAGATTTCTCCACGAAGGATCTTTGGCTTAGTAGGAACTTGCATGTTAATGTTCCTTCTTGTCCGGAAATCCTAATCATCTCTCAGCAGGTGCCTGTTTTCCGCGGTTGGTCTTAATGTCGCTTCCTTATCTTCGGCTGCAGCTTGATCAAGCAGCGGTTGGGGAAACGCTCCGCATAGATATCCATTTTTCCAGATGTAGGCACGTTGATTTCGAAACGATTGAATCGAAAAGTACTGAAGCTCTGGGTGTCTTTGGCACCACAGAGTATGCATACGCGCCATAAAGCCTCGGTGAATAGGGATAATGCTGGCATCGTAGCAGTCTAGCAAGTCATCCTTGAGTTGATTCGTCCACTCAATGTAGGCGTTTCGCCGGTTCGTCGTCATGTTTTCTTCTAAATTAATTTCAGCACCCCGAACTCTAGGATTATCGGCATTGTTCGCCGACCCATTGTCGGGTACTCTGCGCGTTCGATCGTTTTGAACCGCATTTACAACTTTAGGGTGTTTTGGTGGTGTCAATGTTGTTCCCACGAGCAGCTAGGGAAAGGGTTCGTCCATTTGCTTCGTTCTTATAATTTTAATACGCTTTTGATACAGATCTGATGAGGGAAGCCAGCTGTGTTTCCGAAACGTATCGATTCGAATTTTTTTCAAATAAATTTCAACTATTAGTCTGGAAGATGTCGTATTGATTAGGAACTTGCCTAAATTTATAAACATAATATAAATAATATATATTATATAATAATATATTTATGTGGCATTGCAGCTGTAGCATTGCTACTGACAGTGTTTCCCTTGCCAGACAGACAGAGAACGATGACGAAAGTGACTAAGAGGAACACCAAAACAGCATGCTGGACGATGGTGATAATGAGCTGTGAGATAGTCAGGCAGATCTCACTAATCTAACAGCTGCACAGTGGTCATCTGAAGCAACTGTGACTTTAGGTTTTCAAGCCTATCGCGTTTACCTCATTAAGAACCCACAAAGAATTAACATGTTATATACCAAATTAAAGGAGAGATTTCGCTTCAACAAAGTGTTAAGCAAAAAGTTGAATGTAGCCCACTGACTGCTGCGCCAAGACGCCCAAATATACACTACGAAATTCTTATGGAAGTCAACAAACGTCAACTTTGCATTGAATTATAAAAATATGTTACGAGATATCATGACTGAATCCTAGATACTATGATTCGTAAGTGTGTGTACATCAAGGAGCAGTCGGCGTTTTTTGCCCATACTCGCCCCTAAGCGGTATTTATTGATAAAAGTCTCGACTCGCGTCGTCCACCGCTTGAGAAGACAGGTGCTGCACAGTGGGCTGAATCGGGAATTTACTATACAAAATCACCTACAGCCTACAATTCTTAACCGATTTTCACATTTTTTTAGAAGTGATCAGCTATAGTTGCATAAGAGCGTCTATGGATTAGATTTTTTTAATTTTCATCACTTTCTATTATATTTTTTATATAAATATACAAAGAGCGAAAATGAGACATTTTTTAATTATTATTTTTTATCTTTAAATAAATAACTTAATTAATCCCATTCTAAATGAAAATTAATGTCAAAGTATCTAAAGAATATAAATAATTAACAGGATATCGAATCTAATATGTTATAAACAAATTATGTTAACAAAATGTCATCATCCTGGAAATGTTGCTTGCAAAGTATATTTGTAAGTTGAAATTGCTTGATTTTATCGAAGGGATCATATTTGATCATCAAAATTTGTTGTCTGGTATAATTTGTTTATTTTATAAACAAATTATTTTAAAAAATGCATAATTTAGGCATTTATTGGCATAAAGTAATCGTTTTTCTTTCTTTGTACCTTTACATTATATTAGTGGTAATATTTAGTCATAAAGATTGTTCATTCGATATTCTTTGTTTATCTTATGAACCCATTTTATAAACAAATTCATAGTTTCGTCATTTATAGACAGAAAGTAGTCGTCTTTCTCTCTAACCGACTTCAAATTACATAAGTACCGTGGCGAAAGTATCGGATAGGAATTCCTTCCGAACCAATCCGAATCATTCCGGAATCTGTATCCGAACCAATCCGAGTGAATTCGAACCAATCCGAAAAAAGTTTTACATTTCGTTTGACCCAAATCGTTTAAAAATTAATCCGAATCAATCTGGTTCAATCCGAACTCCAAAACGAACCAAATTTTCAATCCAAATGAATCCGAATCAATCCGAATTCGGATTGATATACACTGAATTTTCAATCCGAATGATTCCGAATGAATCCGAGTTCGGATTGAATTGGATTCATTCGCATTGAAAATCGTTTTAGCTCAATCCGAGTTCGGATTCATTCGGATTGAAAATCTGTTTCGGATTTATTCGGATTGGAAGGTCGGATTGAACCGGATTGAGTCGCATTAATTTTTGACCGATGTGGATCGAACGAAATGTAGAAATTTTTTCAGATTGGTTTGAATTAAATCGAATTGGTGCGAATACAGATTCCGGAATGATTCGGATAACTTCGGATTGGTTCGGAATGAATTCCTATCCGATACTTTCGCCAGGGTAGTGATGTTATGTGACGAAGAATTGTCAAGCGATATTATTTGCTTATTTGATCAACAAATGCATATTTTGACCATTTATAGGTAGAAAGTAACCGTTTTTCTTTATAATCGTTTAAATCATATTAGTGGATATTTTAGCAATGCAGACTTGTTATTCGATATTATTTTTTCATTTTATAAACAAATTTTATAAACAAATGCATAGTTTGGCAATTTATGGGCAGAAAGTAATTTTTTTCATTCTTAACGCCTACAAATTATGTATGTGGTGGTGTTCAGTTACGAAGAATTCTCATTCGATATTATTTGTTTCTTTTTTAAACAAACTTTATAAACAAATTCATAGTTTGTCCATTTATAGACAGAAAGTAATCGTTTTTCTTTCTGATTCTCTACAAATTATATAAGTGATCATGTTCAGTGGTGAAAACTTCTCGCTTGATATTATTTGTTTATTTCATAAATCAATTTTATAAATAAATGCATGAAGAAGAAACCTTCATCTCAAGAAATCCTCAAAATGCTTAAAACCTCTTATTGGCACTGTGTTTTTCCCGTGATATGTGATATCGAAAGAAATATTTCCTGTTATTTTCTACAAAGTTTCAATGTGTGCGTTGTCTTTCGCGAAGTGTTAGTACAAATAAGAAATAAATGACACGATTCAGTGACTACGCAAAGTTAATTGTTACTTTATTTTGTCAATAATTTCTCCACTGCATAAGGGAAGCAAACTATGCTACTGGGAATGAAAAATTTGGATTTTTTACCCTTCAAAATCCACCGGTATTAAACTGTTTTTTTCAAAGAATCATGCCTAGTCTTTTTTCACTACGCTACGCCACTGATATTACAAAATTCAGATTTCCCATATCTCAAAACCCCTAGATACCAAAACCAAATTAACTGTGCCTGCTGAGGATGTTTTGGCTAGCGTTAGCTATTTGCAGCCAACCACCCCAACAGAAATACGGTGAAAGAGCATCAAGTGGGATACCACAATGAATGAGGAATTGGTGTGCCTCTATTATGAAAGTGCGAAGTTTGAAACCCCGCGCGAAAAAGGATACAATTTTGGAACAAAATTTGCTGCAAAGTATACTCAAATAGGAAAAGTCACACTAAGAGATCTTATCGCTAAGGTGCAGGACATCAGGACTAATGTACACATCTCAGAAGATCGAGTAATGAAGATTAAACAATAGGTTGACTTGGCGTGGAAAAACGACGGCAATGGACTTCAGTTAGAGGAAGCCACGTCACACGAACAAGCAGCGGCAATTGATGTTCTTCCTCAACCTGGTGATGATCCGGCACCGCCACTTTCTCCATCGGTAGATGGCCTAATACAACTAGAGCCAGAAGCAGAGGTTCAACAACCAAGTAAGCGATTAAAATGGACATACTATATGAACAGAGATGTAATGCGCTTTTATTTTTTGGCAAAGAAAAGCGGGCAGAGTGTAAGAAGAGAACACCATCGACTCTTCTTACTCAAGTACCCAGAACTAGCCACAAGAATAAAAGAGCAGAATCTAGCAGATCAAAAACGCTCAATATCTGTAAACAGATTGCTTTCGGCTGTTGAAATAGCTGCCATCGAAATCGAAGTGGAACAGCAGCTTCCCATTGATGAACTTCCCTCGGAAGAAGTGGACAACGAAGACCTAATTGAAGCTGAAGGCATAGGTGCTAGGGATAATGAACATCAAGTACCGGATCCACTAGAAACACATCCGGAAATTAATAACGATGATCTGAACAGCGAAATCCCAGAAAAACTACAGCACCTTGAAAGGAATTTTGGTCATGCTTTACGAGAGTTCAGAGATGTAGAACCAACACAAAGGCATTCTCTGCCCAAGATGAACACCACAAATGATCTGCGTGCACTAATAGAACACCTGAACAGCAAGGTTTTACCTATGCATTTGAATGCAACACAAACTGCGTTAGAGGTGCAACCTCTTGTATACTGTGCAGCTGTGGCAACCATTAGAACGTTGGGCCGCAGAACTAAGCCTCCAAATGCAGTATTTGCTCCAGGAAGGGAGCGAAATTCACAAGGGAAGATCAGGTTGGATATGGATGTCAGCAAAGTAAGGTGCAAATTGGGTCGACTGACTCAATACAAAAAAGGAAATAGAACCAGAAAGCTGATGCACCATGTTACTAAAATCATCCACCCTCGGTACACCGAAACATCAACACCCGCAATATTGAATGAGATTATAGACGCCCAATGGTGAGCACCCCAAAACGTTAGCTGAACATGGAGTGGATAGTGAGGCATCTAATATTTGGCTGAGAAAATGCGTACTGTATCCAGAAACGGAAGGATTCGTTATTGCGATACAGGACAGGGTTGTCAGCACCAGAAATTATCGAAAACACGTGCTACATCAAGACGTGGTTGACCGGTGCCGATTATGTGGAGATACCAACGAATCCATCGAGCACATTATTCATGGTTGTCACGTAATGGCTAAAAGATAATGTACGCACGGGCATAATGATATGGCGGGAATTATACATCAACATTTTGCCCTGAACCTAGGACTCTGAACAGAATGGATGCCTTTCTATAGGTACATCCCAATGCCCGTTTTAGAAAACGAAGATTACATCTTATATTGGGATGTTACTATCCAGACGGATCATTACATCAGAGCCAATCGGCCGGACATCGTCATGCGAGAAAAAAAAGGTGGAAGAGTCTCCATCATCGACATTGCTTGTCCACATAACCGAAACTTGCAGGCAACCTACACAACCAAGCTCCACAAGTATAGGGAGCTAAGGCATGCAGTAAAGACAATATGGAGGAATGTGAAACATGCATCTATTCATCCTATTGTGATTTCGGCTACAGGCAATGTGCACGCAAGATGCACTGAACATCTTGAACTTTTAGGAGTCAGTAGGTTACTGGCAGCAGCTCAGAAGGCAGTTTTATTAAACACATGTCGCATTGTAAGAAACTTTCTGGACCATCAGGAAGCAAGCGACTGAAAACCTATAAAGTGATACATGGTAGCTCTAAGAAAGCATCCAGAGGCGACTGTCGTCACCTCCAACATTCACGGCCGCTGTGTAAGCATAACAGTGGTAGAAAACGAACTGCAAACACCATGCTCCTAATTTTGTACCTACAAGATCATCGCAAATGGGTTCATACATCGTATTAAATTAAATAATTATATCATCATCTCATCAGTCACTTGACTTAGTCCGTGGCTATGATGGAAAACCGGGATCTTCTTAACCCGAGAATAAGTTTGGAAAAAAAAATAATAATAATAAATATATGTATGTGTGTGTGTGTGTAATAAACATTATTTGAATTATTTAATGACAATTATAGTATAATTCTCCTTATTCTGTTATTTGATTAATTAATTACTAGCTGATTGATTTTGTCACAATATTAAATTACAGAAAGATTGAATTTTAATTTGTTTCAATTATGTACGTAAATGTATTATTCACTTTAAGGTTATGTAATTAAATATTTGGTATAATTTGTATAATAAAAGTTTGTTTATATTTCAAACACCTCTTATCCAATTACGTCATTTTTTTCAATGTTTGTGATGTTGTGAAATAATTTTTCCTGAAAATAAGAAGTAACTAATAAATCCAATTTACAGAGAAGAATGTGCAAATTAAAAAAAAATGTAAAGTAAAAATTAATTGAATGTTTGAATGAAAATTATAGTTTATAGCTTTTTATGTTGTGAATTCATTAATTAATTAATTATACTAATTATTCTATTAAAACTTACATTCTCTGGAATTAGTTTAAAAGATTATTAATAGATATAATTTTCATAAGTAAAAGTTCAAATTTAAAAAATATGTAGCATAAATTGATTATCTATTTTAAGGTTATGTAATTTAATATTGGCTATAATTTGTGTAATAAATTTTATTTATATTTGAAGTGCCGCTATTCTAATTACATAATTTTTTTAATGTTTCTGTTGTGAATCAAGTAACTGAATTCAATTTTCATAATTAAGCTGCCGGATCGAATAAGGGGACATAAAATTATTTCACCGGGAGTGGGAGGACCCCTGGAGGATATCTGAAAAATTTTCGAATTTGAGTTTTCAAAGACTATATCTAGATGTAGAATTTTATTGCGTATCTCTTTTTCCTAAAAAAAAAGTTGTAGCTTATTTAGTTTTGTAATTAAAGCCAAAAATCGGACTTTTTTGGAAAAATCTATTTTTATTAGTTTTTTCACTTCAACTCATGCTCAGCCAGTCAGTTTTTGGAATTTTGTAATAAAATTTTAAGGAAATATAGTTCGAAATGTCCTTCGACTTATAGACAAAGAGAAGTTTTCTGGAATATTTGAGAAAGTAAAGCAAAACATAAAAATCTAATAGTTCAGATTTACCGGATTCCTAATTCTTAAATATGAATTAAAAAATGTGAGATATTTTACTCTGAATTTGAATGAGTGAAATTTCATTGAAAATCAGCACTGTTAAAAATAGTATTAAATTTAAAATACCAATGTATATTAAAATTAATATCTCAATCATCTGAAATCGCTATTGAGGTACGTGTTTATTCAATTTCATATACATTCATGATTATCGCTCAAAAAATTCCATTTTACACAAACTCAAAATAAAATTAGCAGTAATTTTCGATTCTTAATAATAAAACATGATACCTTCTTACAATTAATCAAAAAAAATATGGATTTTAAGTCGAAAAGTTCAATTACATAAATAAATGACAGACCTAACCTACAATCAACTGTACTCACATTAAATTTCTACCATTCAGGGCAAATTTTGGAAGGAGTTCCACATGTACGTTGCGCTTTAATCATAAAAAGCAATTCAATCGACGAATTCTAGATTATTACTTCAATTCCGAATATTTGATCACATTTAAAGAAATAAAAGCACTATGAGTTTTCAAGCAAGCTGCTATATCGATCTGTATATTATATTTAATATGAAGTGTACAGCTATTCATATTTTAATGTATATTAAATTTCAACTGCCGTGTGCGTGTATGCAAATGACTTCATATACATTTGTATTAAATTTAATACAGATTTTTCTAACAGTGAGTGACAATCAGTGAGAGAACGATTTGTCACTATTTTATGAGCGAAATAATATATATTTTTTTCCAACTTCCAATTCTGCGAATTGTCAGATATTACATGCTTTTGTTAAGTTTGTCTCAAAAATAGAACAATTATATTGTACAGAATATGAAATTAGTAAATTATTTTACATTATGAAATATTATTTATTTACTATTTATTCATGATACTTTGATATTATCTGATTTCTCGATTAGTTTTTATTTTTGTCGCCGGCGAACTGTATTAAGAATCGCATAGCCGCTAGCGACTTAAGACATTAATAATTTCTTAAATATCAATTCGAGTAGGCTAGAATTTTTCAGAAAACTTCTTTGTACTGTTGTTAACAACTTTCTCGCTCGAAGTTTTTTGTTGCTCAAAATACGCTCGATAAACGAAACGCTGGAAGTTAGAGAAGTCCGATGTGCGCCGAGCGTCAGAAAAAAATTAATAACAACTTTTTTTTTATTTTCAATTCCTTTTGCTCTATCATTCGAAGGACATTTTGAACTACATTTCCTACAAATTTTATGAAAAAATTCCGAAAACTGATTTGCTGAGCACGAGTTATTCAAAAATGTTTCACATAGCCTCCAGGGGTCTTCCCACTCCCGGCGAAATAATTGTATGTGCCCTTATTCGATCCGGCAGCTCAATTATATGTACATGTGTTTTAATTTTGTCTGGAATTAGTTTGAAAATGATTCAAATTTTCAGAAAAATGTAAGGTAAAAGTTATTTGAATGTTTCAATGAAAATAATTATTTAATTCAGCTTATGTTCTGAACTGATTAATTAATTATTAGGTAATTAATTCTTCTCACAATATGTATTAAATTACATAAAGATTTAAATGTAATTGTTTTTAATTAAGTAAGGAAAATTTATTATTTACTTTAAGGTTATGTAATTGAATATATGGGCTATAATTTGTATAATAAAAGTTTATTATTCATTTAAAATACATTCATTACAATTATATAATTGTTTCAAGTGTTTTCGACGTTGTGAAATAATTATCCGAATTTAATTATCAAAATTATATGTACATATCATGTTTTTATTTTTTCTGGAATTATATGAAAGGTTATTATTTATTTAAATTTTCAGGAATACAATTTTAAATTTAAAAACAAATATAAAGTAAAAATTATTTGAATGTTTCAATGAAAATAATGTTGAACATTATTTCATTATTAATTTTTTTTT
>CAKNWT010256776.1:0-14874 GCA_932066315.1 Andricus coriarius
ATTTGGAGTCAAAGTTTGGTTAATATCAATCCGTTCAGTTAAATAATTAATATCGCTCGCTCAAACCGCACGAATGCATTTGGGCAACTTTATTTTTCATAATTATACTCATTGCAACCCTGAAAAACTTATAATTTTCCTTCATTTCATAAAATAAACTGGGCCGAATAGAGCCTAATGCATTGCAGAATTGAATTTAAAGGTCCAATTCGATAATGGCAGAAAATCGAATACACCAAACCTAAGCTGAATTCGTTTTTGCGTTATATCTATTCAACTTTTTTTACTGGGTTTGTTGTTTTGTCAATTTGTCATTGTGTCATTTTATGGTTTTGTCATTTTGTGAAAGAAATTTTGATATATGCTAATAATTAACCTCAAAAAACAGTCTGCAGGACGCTTACATTGTATTATAACAAGACGTCACTATCCTGTCATGACATAAGACATGATTTGACACATAACATGACATAACATAATATTACACATGCCATTGCATGACATTACACAAGATATGACATGAAACATGACATTACATGACATAACATGACATGACACATGACATGAAATTACATGACTCATGACATGACATTACACATCATGACACATGACATGACATGTTAAAATGTCAAAATGACAAAATGATAACATGTTAAAATGTCAAAATGACACAATGACTGACAAATCAACAAAACGGCAAAACTACAGAATGACAGAATGACAAATAGACAAGATGGCAAAACGAAAAAACGACAAAATGACCAAATAACAGAATGACAAAATGGCAAAATAAAAAAATGACAATATGGCAAATGACAAAATGACAATCCGACAAATCAACAAAACGATACATTGACAGAATGACAAAAATACAAAATGGAAAAAAGAGAAAATGTCAAAATGACAGAAGGACGTCCTTCTTTTGACCTCTTGACTTTTGACCCCGCTCTACCCTACATTGTACAATGTAGAGTAGAGCGGGGTCAAAAGTGCCGCGGGGAAAAGATTCCACATGCGATAACACAAAAACAAATAATTTGTTATTCCATCTGACTTTTTCCGTTGAGCGTTCGAATCACAATAAACCATTTAAAGTTATTTTTGAGACCGTGGCTAGGGTTCAGTTTTTTTGTGCATGAAGTAGTTCTATTGTCACCGTTAATTTTTGTTCACGGTGGGCTTGAATCTCAGACAGGTTTGACAAAAATGCCAAAGAAAACGGGCAAAGGGGATTTGTTCCTGGGCCCCCAAAGGTGTAAAATCCGTTGAGTTTAAAATCCTCTCTGCTAAATTAAGAAAAATATCTCAATTTTTAAACATAAATAAAAAATATCAAAATATTGCATATTATCACTTAATTTTTATCAAGTATAGGCCGATGCAAATCGGTTTATAATGTCTTTAACAAGTCCTTATAGATGTAAAGGATTTATAATGAAGGGATCTTTTGTTTATCATAAAAATGTCTAATTATTTATTTAAATACTTATTAAAATTACATGTCTTTAATTTAATTTACAAGTGTCGAGATGAAAAGTGGACAACGGCATTTTTCAGTCTCTCTAAGTATGTCGGATCATCAATAATGTTTATTATTGATTCACCTGGCTGTTCTGCGACGGTAGTGAATTCCAATTTTTTTCATTCCTGGGATTCAAAATAACTCTTGATCTGGAACCGCCTGTACTTAAACTGAGTTCCTCATTCTCCTTACTGATATAATCGATATTATTCTGAGACTGGAACTTCCGTTTTTTAACGTAGATGTTACTACTTGATTTTGCTGATTTTCAGGTAATTTTTCCAGTAATTTGGCCATACTCTGAGCAGTCTTCGATGAACCATTATGACGAATAGAAGAATGTTTGATTCCTCTGCCTATTTGTTGAAAGCACTTCGTAAAAATCTGGATTTTTTCTGGAGTCTTATCTGATATTTTATCTGATGCACCAGGAACGTGGATATCATCTGTCTTGGCGGTCTTGGCATACAGGCCGTTCGAGGCATTAATTTGATTTGATTTTTGACGCACGTGTCCTCTTCCTTTCTAGACTGGAGTGTGACTAGTATATCACGTTACACGATGAATGTAACAGTTGCATACGTTGCCTATAGTTTGTACTGTTAGAATCATGTCTTCATAGTTCGGCATAGTTAGTACAGGTCTGGTGAAAATATTATTTTCTAGATCGAAAAGAGCTCGCTGGCAAGAGGTGCATATCCTTAATGGAAACTTTGAATTAGTTGAACAAAAATTTGGTTTGATGAATTTTTTGATGAGCTTCTCAATTCTATCAGTGATATTGAATTGAGATTTGTTCTTGCCGAACTTAATATTCATGCAACAAGCAGCGCACACTTTCAATCAATTCGCTTCATGATCACATATAATTCTCGATTCTCATTAGGCTCAAAGGTTTGACTTTATGCATCATGTTAGTCGAAATGTGAAAGAAGGCAGTCATTGAATTTCCATTCAAAACCCATATACCCAGAACCAAAAATATGTTTATTTTGTAAAGTATTTGAATAAATAAACTGGAAAAACTCATTATAAACCGATTTTTATCGGCCTACACTTGATAAAAATTAAGTGATAACATGCAATATTTTGATATTTTTGGCTTTTTCTTAAAAATTGAAGTCTTTTTCTTAATTTAGCAGATAGGATTGCAAACTCAACGGATTTAAAACCTTTGGAGGCCCAGGAACCAATCCCTGTTGCCCATTTTCTTTGGCATTTTTGTCAAACCTGTCTGAGATTCAAGCCCACAGTGAATACTTATTCTTCCGTGCCATTGTCATAAAGTAAGTGTAATTTGATGCGTAATTATGTATTCTTGTATTGCAGGCAGTTTAGTGTTTAAAATATTTTGTGTTCTTTCAGAAATGTTGATTGTAAATAATGGGAATTTGTGGAGCGTAAAAAGTGCCAAGTGGCACTTTTTACCCCTGAGTTTGTATGACATTAGTGATTAGGCTATTGCACAATCACTAGCTGTGGAGCTTATTCTTAAAGCATCCCAGGCGAGTAATGAATTTAGTGTCACGTATAAAAAAACTGGGCTCATGTAAAGTGTGTTGTAAACTAGCAATCGAAAATTTTAGTCTGTATTAATTGCGAAAGTTACTATGAATAAGTCTCTAAGCATATAAATTGTCTAAACATTTATTTATTTTGTTGCTATGTACTGTGATATCTTTGTGTACAATTTAATATAAAAAAATTTTCGTTTTATTTATGGGTTGGTACTTTTTACCCCACTGCTATGAACTTTTTACCCCACGTGTAGGGCAAAAAGTCATTTTTTTTGTTTTGGTAATTTATTATTTTGTCATTTTGACATATTGTCCTTTGTTTCTTGTATCAAAATAATATAATGACAAAGTGCAAGAATGACAAAATGACAAATCAACAAAAGGACAGAATGACAAAATGATCTGAACTATTTTAGTTTGCTTTCAGTTTGAAGTTAGTAAGGTAGAGAAGACGAAAACAGACTGCGAGATTATATTAGAGCGTCCAATAGAAGATCCCGAATTAAAAGGAATACCCCGTTTTACTGTGTAACTAATACTGTGTCGTTCCGCACACTCATTTATTTTAATTAAATATTCAACATTATATTATATATATATAATATAATATAAATAAAGTAAAAACTTGCCTTTTTCCAGACTTTGAAACGAAACGATTCTTTTATTTATAAGCTGAGCGGGGGGGGGGCACTCTTACCGTAAATGTGCAGTTTATTTTTATCAACGACGCTTATTGGCTGCCCCGTTCTTGTATACTTTTTTGTTACTTTTGTATTAATTTTTCAGCCGAAAAGCGCAGGTGATTTGAAATCAATAATAATACAAATAAATACACTCGACATTCCTAGAACTGTTGGCCCACGCAGTTTCTCAGCGCGTAGGTCGAGAGACAATTGCGACTCTCGCCTCGGAAGGACCGAGTACGCGAGTAGTCAGTCGCGTATATTACGCAATATGATGCATTACAAGTGTCAACGGTTCAGGCGGTCTCGGCTTATTGCGCAGTTAAAAAGTCGCGGTCCGTGAGTGTTTTTCAAGTGTTTTTGTTGGCCTACGACAATTTGCTAACTAAAAATCAATATTATAGAATCAAAAAACGACGCAAATATTTCGCAGAATAGGGTGTTTTGTGGCATGACGTCGATAGGTGGAAACCCCAGCCGTCAGGAAGGTAAGTACATGGTACTGCAACTGCATACGACATTTTGGAGAAAATCTCCGGAACGTGAATGCAAGTTATAAAGGTCTGCATAGTAATCTTTTCAAGTGTAGAATGCATTTGCGCAATTCTGTTTCTTGATCCTTTTATCGGTTGAGGACCTTTTAGTTTCACGCAATACAAGCATCTGTCCGAAATTTAGGTTAGATTACCACTAACCTGACATTTAGGATATATTATTTTATTTCGTGAAACTGGAAGGTCGTGAATCGACAAAAGAAACCCTGGCGGACCGGCCGAACTCAAGCATTACGCTACAGCGTAATGCTACAGTAATGCTAAAGTAATGCTAAAAACATATGGCATTATAATTATTAAAAGAAGCAAAATAAATATGCAAAATGTTAAAATTATAGTTATACGTTAAAATTTACGTTGAAAGGTCATGCTGTAATTGCAATAAGTTGATTTTTCAGCGTTGAAAAATAAAAAAACAATGTGGCTGTCATTGAAGTCGGGTCCCTGCATGTTGGCAACCCGTTTGAAGCCGCCGTTAACAGACTGTAATGACAGCCACATTATTTTTTTATTTTTCAATGCTGAGAAAGAAACTTGTTGCAATTACGGCATAGCCATTTAACGTAAAATGTAACGTATTATTATAATTGCAACAGTTTACAGATTTATTTTGTTTCTTTTATTAATTATAATACCATATTACTTTAGCATTACTTTAGCATTAAGCTGTATCGTAATGCTGTAGCGTAATGCTTGCGTTCAGCCGGTCCGTCAGGGAAGGAACATGACTGACAAAATAGATTCTACACTTGAGAAATATTACTATTTGTACATTTATGACTTTTACGTTTATAATATTTTTTCGAAAACGTCGTGAGACGTATTCCCATGACGCCACGTCAAAGTACTCAATTCAAGAGTTCCCGCTCTTCGGGTCTTTTATTTTTAATTGTTCACCCACTGACGCGGAGGAGAATATACCGGGACCATGGTGAGAGTTGCCGGAACTGCGCAAATGGAAATAACCGTCTACTGCCAACGGGGAAAAAGGTGACAGGAAATAAGAGATACCGAAATATGTGAGTTTCTACTGTATTAAATACACATAAAATTCAATTAACAAAGAATCATACACACTTAAACCTGAAACCCCAAATAGAACATTTCAGTACCAGGCTATCTTTGGGACATTTGGAATCTTTAATCTATAATTTTTTTTTATTTGATATTTCGGGTCGTAACAGAGACATGTAAAAGAAATAATGATAGATAGGTTCAAAATGAAAAGAAACGGGCTATACAAAATATATACTTAATTTTATTATCTAGCATGATTCGTTTATACATACAACATTTTATACATCTTTGATTGATTATGAAAATTATACGACTTCGAACGCGATGGAATTATTTTACAGTGGGAAAGGTGAATGCGAATTATCGTTAATATGGCTAAATCTTAAACGTAAAAAATGATGCAACGAAACAATATTTACAAACAATTTAAAGTACAAAAATCACGTCATTTATCTCAGCACATTAGAGACGATCGTAGCCACTAAAACAGAAAGAAATAATTTAAATAAAAATAAAAAACGTAATAAAGTTGATGCAAAAATGTTTTAAGAATTGAGCCTTCATTTTTAATAAAAATGGAAAGTTGATCATTCTCTCAGTTTCTTACCTCTGCTAAACTTAGTTTGATAGTTCCATTTTGTAACGGATCTTTGCTTTCAAATATCCCTAAACAAGAATGTGTAAAATTGAAGTAATTTGTCAAATTAAATTTTCTACAATTCAAATGTGTCATTGTTTTATTTGAAAGTATTTTAATATTTTTTGAAAATATATATGAAATCTAGTTACCAAAAGCATCGCTTAAATGTAAAATTGCTGAAACAAAGTCGCCGAATCTTAAAGTTCCGTCCTTCCTCATATATCGGAGGATAAGAATCGACAGTACATCCGTATTTAGTTGAAACCCTGTAATATATTTTTAAATTTATATGTTATTCTCAGCATTGTTATAATTTATTCAAGATAAATATTTTTTTTTTAAATTCTTACCAACTTCGAGTAAAGCATCACGAAGCCTTTCCGCCTTTAAAATACCAGTTTTCTCTTTCGTATGGTTTTTGAAAGCTGCTTGCCAATATTTTAAACTGCACATCAGATCTTTGAAGTCGTTGAATTTCAGTCTCCCGCTGCCCGAGCTCTATTTTTATGATGTTAAGGAATTTAATATCTTTTAGCAGAAATTAGGAATATGTGTGGATTTTTATTGACTGCAATGTACGTACATCAAGATAGAACTTAAATAAAATTCATTTAAAAAAAATTAGTATACATATGAAAGGATACATCCATCGTGAGAACGACTTGACGACAAACTTCCATGCAGGCACAGCTCTTTATGTAATCTAAGAAGAATAAAAAATGTAATTTATTAATCGATAATTTTTGTCTGTAAGGAATACTGGAAATAATTGTATCCCTATTAGAAAAATCTATCACATAATGTTAAATGTTAGTTAGTAACACGATTATGTGAGTTCGAATGATTTCGTTTTGGAATTATACAATTGATACGATTCCAATTTAAAAATCGCATTTCACATTTTAAATTGTCCATGTTTGAAACTGTCAGCTTGAAATATTCAATTTGCAATATTTTCAAATTTCAAAGCTTAGTTCTAGATCGGTTTTATTTTTTAAAGCCTCGAAATATAAATTATTCAATTTTGAAGGCTGAGACTTAACAATTGGAACTTTTAAAGTCTCTTATGAATATTTTTATCCATAACGAAAATTGTACTTTTAATGCACATATTTAAATGTGTATTTTACTCCATTTACTGAGTCATCCTATTTTAGAGGGTATTTTTTTAGTAACTTGTACCTATTTTTCAAGAATTTTCTTCGCTTTTTAAAATTTTTTCCTTCTTTATGTTTTGTTTAATACTTTTGGAAAAACAAATAATTCAAAAAATTTTTGTTTAAATTTGAATATCTAAAATTAAATATTTAGAATGGGACATTAAAAAAATAAACAATTTCATTTTTAAAACGTTTATGAAACATTCCAAAATAAGCCCTTATGATTTGTGCAAGTTCAAATTGAAAGCCATCATAAAACAATAATTTTAGATTAAAACTACAAGTACCTACTGAAATCGTTCATGAAGTTTATTAATTATTAAATATTGGAATTTTTTAGAATAATGCGCTTGACAATGAATAGTTCGTAATTTAAAGGGTTTGAAATTCAACAATTTTCAATTTGAGTATTTATTAAAATTGAACGTTTCTTAATTTAAATTTCAAAATTAAAAGAAATCAGAATTCAATTTCTGTATCCAAAATCCTACCAAACAGCCTACGTGTGAAAAAATGAATCCAAGTACACAAGTAATAATTTATTTATTTATGTTAAAGGTAATCAAAGTGGTGAAATCAATGAATAAATTCAAGTACGAATAGCAGAACATTTATAAATATAATTTTTTTAAATAAAAGGAATTAGTTCAATGAGTTAGTTTAATAAATAATTTTTTGTGTAAAAAGAAAAATTGTTATTTTACAGGAATAAAAAAAGAACAAAAAACTTTTGGCTGGCCTCTAATATAATAATTTCCAATTATGATAATTATTATTGTTATGTTGCCACGCTTATGTTTATTATTAGATTTAAAGGCAATAACAGGCCCGCGAAATTTTCTGTTTATTTTATTTATTTATTTAAAATATCAATTTATTTTTTGATCAAACAATAAAAATTGTTTTTAAAACTTTTCTACTATTCGCACTTGGGTTTAAATTTTTATCTCACAACTTTGATTACATTTAAAATTAATCGCATTTTAAATGGAATAATTTTTTATTGAATCCTTAAAGGTATGTCAAATTGGGAATTTGATAGTTAACAGATTATTACAAATGTTAATTATTCTAAAATGAAAATATTAAAATATTCCAAATGGGCCAATTTAGAATTGATATAGTTGAAAATTGTGCAGTTTAAAATTAAAAGCCTAAATATAGTTCAGCAATTGGAAGACTCATTTTTTTTCATCTGCAAATTTGGATGCCCTAAATTTAAAATTGTTCAATTGTGTGTACTTGAAATTAAAAATACTTGATTTGAACTCTTTAAGTTTGAAATTCATCAATTAAATTTAAGCTGTATATTTCTCAACTGCCCCAACTTTAAAAGTCATGTCCTTCGATTTTATTTAAATTTTGGGAATATGTTTAACTACCTACCAGTACTTATTTACCAAATTTATAGACCACAAAAGCCACCCCTCTCCAAGTGATGGGGGTCACATTTTCAACCCCAACGCCTGCATAGGTATTTTCAAAAGCTTGTAACTTCCTCTCTATTTTAGCGATTTAAATTTTTTATGAGGGTTTTCGAAAGGTTCTTTTTTACTTTTTTATTCTATTTTAATTGAGAAAAAAATGAAAAATAATTTAAGTATTTTTTAAACAATTTAATTGTTTATTCAACTTTTTTTAGCAATTTAGGGTATTTTTATTATTTTTGAATTGTATTAAAAGAAAGCTTCACCTTTTGGCTTCAAAAAAGGTCCTTAGCAAAAAAAATGGACCAGCGAATAGTTTCCAAGATATAGGCCCCTATGTGAAGGCAGTCCTAATGCTCGTGATCAGACGCAATCCTTTAGTAGTCCACATGTTAGTTTTTAAGTCTACGCTTCTTTCTACGTATTCATGCTCATTCAGAATGACATTAAATCAGCTAATAAACAATTTAAAAATGCTTGTCGGCGGGTCAGAGGAACTTTATATTATTTGTTATTTGTTATAAACAAGTAAAAAATGCAAACTGCCCTTTTCAGAAGTGATGTTGATTTTTCTCAGTATGAATGATACGGTTTGTCAGTTTACAATAATTATTGATTATTCATGAGTATTCCATGAATAAGTGCACGATTTAACCATTGTTAATATATAAGCAGCGTTTTTTCAAAAGAATCAACTACAGAAAAATGATTAATTAACGCCTGTCGTCAGCCTACGATCGGTAAAATCATAGTTTCCAGAGTCTACCACGTGGAGGTGGCAGTAAGATTTTAGACTCCTTCGGGGTGCTTAATTTAAGTGAGTTCCCTCGCCTCTCATTATTCGGGGTGTTTAATTTTTATGAATCCTCTTGCCTCTCACTTCACAGTTTTTTTTAATTAGTTCGCCTTTTCTTCTCGCCATTTTTCTTACTACTTTTCTTTCCTTTAAAGTACTCTCACTATTCAAGGTACGTTTAGGTTTAGAAAAAATTTCACTCTTCGCTTCATAGGAAAATCGTTCAAGGTTCAGCTGTCTCTTATCATTAGGGGCACAAACATGGTACTTGAGAGTACCGGGTATGGTGACAGCCTTACTGAACCGGCCTGCTAATTACAATGTCATTGCTGAATGATCATCTTTAGAACTGATAAGTACAACTGTTTCCTTTAAATTTTCTTTGGTCCATTTATATAAATCACGAGCACTTAGAAGCTGCTTATCTGCTGGACGCTGCAAGCTGGCTCTTGATTCAAGTCGTTTTAAATTTCCTCCCATTTCATCGTATGGTGCTTCTCTATGCGCAGTTCGATGGAAAGTCCAGCCTGCTGGAATTTCAAAGTCTTTTTCGTGGCACAGAAGGTTGGCGAAGTTATAATTATTTTTAAAATGCCGCGGTGCTCCATCTGTGACGTCATGAAACTTTTCAAGTTGAAAATGCTTCTTAAGATATTCAACAATTATTTTTTGATAGAGATAAACAGCAACCGTATCATGGTGTGAGATATCGGAAACTATCGCCATGCTTACATGTTTCAATTCATCTGCCTCTTTATAGTCGATAACCACTGTGAAAAAGGATGCCTGATTATTTTTCCAGTGAGAAGACTGGATAGCATTTTGAAAAACGTAAGCATAATTTTCCATAATGTTCCTTCAGGATATCAATGCCAGGACAATTTTCGCATTCGCTGAAATGATATGCAGGAGTTGGATTAGTGCACATTATTAACTCTAAACAGTCATGATAATCAATTAGTTTTATATCTGAGTCTTCAGTTAGATGCTTGATATCAATTGCATCTAGCATGAGATGCACATTTTCGTGATAAACACACACACAAACCTTGTGGGTACCACTTCCTCCGGCTAAAACGCGATGTCGAGGCCTAAGTTGTGCAAATTTTGAAAACCCAATTTTTATTTCCTCATTCTATATTTTAAATCGGTCGTATATCTCTGACAGGTTGACCAAGATGAGTTGTTTTTGCACATGTTCGCGAGATCCGTCTTTCATTTTTATGGATACAAAATCCTTCTTCTCCGGCATTAATCGACTGTTCTCTTCATCTTCATAAAAACTAATCACTGCTACTTCAACTTCTGGTGGCATTTTTCTTCCTAGCTTGAGTCCAAGCAAAGCCAGTATTCCATGCTTTTGAAATAATTTTTCAGGTTTCAGGGCTTGAAGTTCCGTTGCACCAAATTCTTCCATTATCTTTCTACGACTCCAAGATTTAGGAGCAAGTGTGGATAATTTTATTTTTTCGACACCATCAGTACTTACCTTAAATTTTTCTCTAATTTGTTGAAGAGTTTCTAGACCTGCTGTGTGATTTTGACCTTCACAACCACTATATTCTATCGGAACCAATAAAAAATTGGGATCACCGCTGATTTCTTTTTCTACGCTATTGTCATCAACCTCACCGCCATAAACAACTTCTTCCACTTCAACAGATTCTTCTTCCTTGCTGGATTCATTTGGAGGCACTTGCGAACTTAATTTCTTTAATTCTTTTCTACAAGGCTGGCAAATTTTAGCGTTGTTCGGCAATTGGGAAAATTGTAAGCTTTGACTTACCGACAAACGTCTTACGTCTGGCGTTTTCCAATGCTTTTCCCTGCCAAAAGGTTTAGCACAAAAATTACCCCAAGGTATGTTCGTCGACATTATTAATCATGAATGCATTTGGACACAAATTAAATTCCCTCTCATATAATTGAAGGTTGAGAAGGTTTTCATTTGACTCAAAAAGAATCTTTTTGCAGCAAACATTATCCATTTGCGACAAACTTCACCTAATCTTGCAGTCAAATAAGTCTGTTTGTGTAAAGAAGATGTTCAGTTGGTTCAAAACAAAACAGGCAAGAGGACGATGCTTTTGTTTCATGGCAACTTTATCTCTGAGTGAAGCCGAAACATAATTGAGCGGTTGGGCGCAATAACAGCCTACTTGTATTTCTAGAAGTCACTTATTTTTCATTTCTTTTTTGTACATAACTTCATGAAGAACAAATGAAAAAAAGTGACTTCTAAAAATACAAGTAGGCTGTTACTGCATCCAACCGCTCAATTGCTTAACAATTGTGGAATGTTCACCTTGATGTCAATCAGCAATAACTAGTAGACAGAATAACGAAAAAAGAATAAAAATTATTTCTTCAGAGTTTTGGCTTCTGAATAAGTTGAAAAATTGGAAAACAAGTTAGTAATCGAAATTCACCTAAATTTATAAAATCAAGTTCGAGTCTAAACGTTATAAGAGTTTCTAGGCACATATTCAGAAAAAAATTGGTCAATAAAATGCAATTTTTGGACGACTGTGTATAAAAAATCAATAATTCTTCTAAACTGACGAACTATAATAGTAAGGAATCATTCATACTGAGAAAAATCAATATCACTTCTGAAAAGAGTAGTTTTCTTTTTTTATTTGCTCATAACAAATAACAAATAATATAAACTTCCACTTAATCGCACGAGCATTAGGGCGAGCACGAGCATTAGGACTACCTACTCATCGGTTCCTATATCTCGGAAATTATTCACTGGACCATTCTTTTGCTAAGGACCTTTTTTGAAGCAAAACGGTTAAGCTTTCTTTGAAGGTAATTGAGAAAATAATGAAAATTGCCTAAATTGCTAAAAAAAAGTTAAATAAGCAATTATATTGTTTAAAAAATGTTGCAATTTTTTTCGTTTTTTTCGTTAATAGAATAGAATAAAAGAGTATAAAATAAGCTTTCGAAAAACGCTCATAAAAAATGTTAACCTCTAAAATAGAAAGGAAGTTACAAGCTCTTGAAAATACCCGTGCAGGCGTTGGGGTTGAAAATGTCATGTCACCCCCCCCCCCCCCCACCAATTGAAGAGGGGTGGTTTTCGTGGTCTATAAATTTGACGATTAGGTACGTTTAGGTAGGTGATCATATTCCCCAAATTTAAAGAAAGTCGAAGAACATGACTTTCAAAGTTGGGGAAGTTGAGAAATAATGCGTCATGTGTACTACATGTTTAAAGATCTGAAAATAATTTTTCTTATATTAATTTCCACCAAAAACAAAAATCATACCGTTAGGTAAACAGGCTTCCAAAAGCTCCTGCAGTTCAAAAGCATTAACCGTCTTGTGTTCATCTGCCAGTTGAAGAAACACAGCCTCATATTGAGAAAATCCTTTGCCTTCAAGAACCGGTGCTTTGACAATCGCTGATTTCACCAAAGAGGGCGGCGTGTCCAGCAATCTAATCAAATTGTTCCAAGTCGTAAAATTGTAAAGTACTTTTGTAATATGATATTTTAAACAATTTTCGGGTTTCATATCCACGGGCAGAATCCCTTATAGTTTCGTTTGGGTGTCCGTCCGTCCCACTTTTTCCCCGGAAGGGGAGCTACGAGAAAGGAGGGGGAGGGACTGCGAGGAAATGTGGGGAGGGGAATTGAGGGTATTGGAGGTAGGGGTAGGGAGAGGGATTAATGTCTTAATAGGCTACAAAAGACATTTTTTGTAAGCGCACGGCGCCATACTTTTACTAACTTTTATAAGTAAAATAAAAATTTGCACGGTATGCTCACTTTAATTTTAGAGGCTTACTGCTATAGACTCGCAGAGTGAAACTTGTTTCTTGGGTAGGTTCAAAAGTTGTTGGTACGAGTAAATAACCACCTTGTTCCAATTGACATCTGTGGCTCACTTGCCTACTATTCGTATATTGCGAATTCACCAGTGACTTATTTTTTTTGAAAAACTGCTTATTTATTGACTCTGTATTATTTTTTGGAAGTGTGTATGCTGTGAAACCTATCACCTGAAAAATATATGCAATAATTATAAATATTTTGGATTACGCAATATGATTATTTAAGAGTTTACCATATTTTCAGTTGAAGAAATTGTTTACCTTTGGTTCCATTATTGAATGTTGATTAAGGGAGACTATTACTTCCTCCATTTCACTAAGAATTAGATGCAATTGTGGATTTATGTGGAAGGTTTCTGTAAAAAAAAGAAACATTTTATAAATTTAAATTTATTATTTCGAAAAAAATCAGAATACTTAGAATATGTATTATTACTGGCGTGCAAAATTATAATTATCTGACATTCAAACGATTTTCTTAATGAAGTTGAGTTTTTAATGTATAGGCCAATTTTAAAACTCATTATAACTGAAAAATTCGAGTCCATATTGCAGGAAAAGTAGGTGAAATATGGATTTATAACTCATGAATGAGTACAGAAAAGTCAAAAAACTAAGTTCAAAACATTAAAAAACAGCACTTATAAACAAAAAGTGAATTTTAGAGTAGCCTACATTTTCTAATGCAAATAGGGTATATTTAAAATATAATGGATGCTAAAGAACACCATTAAGATGGAGTCAACCTCCTCTAAACGTAAAAATGTCATATTTCCTCGTATGATAGTTAGTTAGTTGTAATGTGGGCGGGGGACCCGTGAGGTGCCACCCTGGCGCTCAAGCTATGAAGCCTATTTTGCCGCACCCGTTTTTATTTTCAAGGCAGTACTCCGAATCTGGCCATCTTCGCATATACAAATAAAATATATATTATTTTATTATTCCACGGACGGAGCGATCCCTCTGAGGTCATCAATTAGATGCACATATTTGAAGATCTGCCTTGGTGTGTTATGTAAGTGTATTTGTGTGTGTGTTCATTACTCTAAATTGGCCAGCGACCGCCAAGCAAGAGGCCCCCGTAGGTGCCTCAAGCACAGGAGTCCCCCGTAGGTGCCTCGAGTGCAAGAGTCCCCCGTACGAGCCTCAAGCGCAAAGAGATCGCTGCCTCATTTTTGAGTCTTCTCAAAATCGGCATCGACCCCCAAGGTTAGGCCCCCGAAAGAGCCCATTTATCCTTGGTAAGGCACCAGCTTTTTCTGAGGGGACCTACAGTTCAAGGTGGGTTCCGAACCACCGAATCCCCGGTAGAAGTGCATAGAAATTTTTCCCATTGGTACCCGGCTTAGGGATCGAACCCCAGGCCTCCTGCATGGAAGTCTGACGCGCTATCATCTGAGCCACAGAGGCATCTTCCTTGTATGATATATATATGTATATATACATATATATATATATATATTTAAAAGTTTGTCATAAGGACAACCGCAGGATTTCGCTGGGAGCAGGTGCTAATCCGAAAAATTGCACCCGCTCTCAGCGAAATCGCGGTAAAATTTCAGCTGCAACCACGTCTCACGACCGTGAGATAGGTGGTTACAGTCTGCGACGGATTCAATACGATGATCCGGCAAAAGTCTCGTGCACCCTGAGGACACGGAGCGACCCGAGGACGACCGCCTTCTGCATTTTGCCCGCAAGTGTCTTGGCATTT